>OVBE01006225.1:0-20232 GCA_900406425.1 Iberis pinnata | reverse complement strand
ATATGAGAATATATATTTTAATGGGACAAGAATTTTGGAACGAATTTGGAACAGAACAGGACGGTATGGAACGAAACGGGAATTGTGTCCACTCCTAATTGAGAAGATCCATCAATTCAGAAGTAAAGGGTGTAATAGTACCATTTAAAACATAGGAACCGGATTGATAACAGAAAAACAATATGGGGTTTTAAAAGACAAATACGGAAAAATATACAAGTGCGTTTAATTAGAAGATGGAAACGTGGATATGCGCCGAATTTCGAGTCATGGAGAAGTCACCGAGGAAGCATCTCACAGTTCCCACCTCAAATTATACACGTGTCGTTCATTCCTCGTACTTGAACCGAATGGGTCCCAGCAAAATGGCGCGTGGTACACACTTGGGGGAATGATTGGCGTGTGGACTGTGAATCTGCATTTACGGTTTTTATTAGTAGAGATTTACTTTTTCAAATAAAATATAATAAATATTAAAAATTTAATGAGAAAGATTTAAATAGAGATGTTTAAGAATTGATTTTTAAAGGTTCAATTGACATTAGACTATTTTTATTTGTTCAAATATATTTTTATTGAAAATATAAACAAACAAAAGTTTAAAATATAATATTATTTTTATTGGGTAGAAATTTTGTAGAATTCTAAATTAATAGAGATTGTCTTAATAAATAATTTTTAAAAATATGATATAAAAGCTTTGAAGTTTGGCTCATAGTTTTTTGAGGCCTATAACTAAATTAAATTACTTTTAATAAATAAATCTAAATTAAATTATGAACTTCATTACCAAATCTAAATTTTTGGGAGTGATAGGTAGTAATCTTTTGGTTTGGTTTGAACAACTTTTACAAACATTTAAAACTACATTTTTACCAATCAAAATTTATTATTATTATTTTTTATGTAAAAATCATAAAAGCTAATTTTTCTTTTTCTTTTTAAAAACTATCAATAGCTAGTTTTTAATAATTTTTTATTTTTTAACTTTAAATTATTAAATATTTAATTTTCTTTTCACCCAAATTATGTTAAATTTTATTCTAAAATTATATATAGTCCACTAAAACAAAAAATAGTTCATAAATAATTTTTATTTTATTTTCACTCTTTTAAGATATACTTATGAATTATTAACTTTACCTATATTATATTAAATAAATAAAATATAAATTAAAAGAAATAATTAAAAAATTAAAAGTGTTGTGACGAAATTTCTAACGTTATGTGGAATACTCGATGCAAAATATTTTATTTAGTGAATAACTTAAATTATGTTCAATAGTTTTTGAATAAATTATATTTAATTATATATTTTTAAATTAATAAAAATAGTTAATAATTTTGTACATACATAAAATATGATATTGTGTAGACTTTGGTTTTGTTATTACATAATTATAAATATGACATAATATTATTTTAATAAATATTTTATTATTATTAAAAGTAACAGTAACAACTTTTATAGTTTTGGTTACTAATCAGATTTTTATTATAATTTTAAAAAAAAATTATAGTTGTTATAGCCACAATCTCTGCAGCCAAAAGTTAGCAGTAAAAACCAACAATAATAATTGTTACCAATCAAGTCTTTAATCTTATGATCTTGAAAATCTTCTTTTAAGAATTTTCGTTCACATCACCAAATCTTTAATCTTATTTGATATATATATAATATTTCCTCTGTTTCACAATATAAATCTTTTAACATTTTTGTTTTATTTCATAATAAATATTTTTTTACGTTTTCAATGTAATTTTTACTATTATTTTTTATTATTATTTGTCACCATTTGAATCATAACATATCAGTCTAATAGACCGTTCATGTACAATAGCATGCAATTCCTACATTATTGAAAATACAGAAACTTAATTTCATATAGAATGGTGCTATCTACCTTATTTAAACTTATGTATGTCATTAAACCAATATCAATTTTATTATTATGTTCTAGATTTAATTATGTTTTTAAAAAATACCAACTCGATTTATTTTATAAATATATACAATATTTAATATGTTTTTCGTGTGAAAATTTCTTTAAAATATATATATATATTTAACTGACTAAATATATCACGAATCCCAATGCGAAGAAAAACATAGAAAAAGAAGAGTATCTTAACATAATTTACGAAAGATTTTATTTTTTAAAAAACGAAAGAATGTGTATATATTTTAGATTCATTATTGGTTGGTATATTTTAAAATGTATGAAGAACAAATATTAGAGTTTATAAAAGACGTGCATGGTCGTGTACGGCCTTTCCGTAAACGGTTGAGTAAGTGATGAAGCCAGGAGCAAGTGGTAGACGAACTGTATATTATACTACGTGTCCATTTTCCAACATCATCCACACAACTTGAAAAAAAATCTTTAGATCAATCAATAAGAAACCAAAATATCTCAATCATTTTCTTTGTCAAACATTTGTTTCAGGCATAAAAAATAGCATATATTATGAAACAATGAGATATTTTCCTTTTAAAATTATATAATTAAATTTGCATGGACAACTATGACATATATTATATATAAAATATTTCCTCCGTTTTTAAAAGAGTATCGTTTTAACTTTAATTTTTTGTTACAAAAATATCATTTTAGGTTTTCTATGTAAAAATTTAAATGAGTGATTTTTCTAGTCAATAGAAAAAATGTAGTACTTTTTTTTATTGGTTGATTTAGAATATTTAATGCAATTTTTATAAAAATTTGAAATTTTTAAATATGTGTGAAAAAATCTAAAATGATACTCTTTCAAGATCAGAGGGAATAAGAGTTAACGATCTATTTTCTCACAAAAAATAATATATACCAATAGTTCCCCCAACTCCATGCTAACTATCCCTGAGACAAAAGTTAAATACCTATTTTCCCACCTGTATCGGGTTCAATAATTTAAAATAAAAATCATATATCAACAACTTATCAGTATATGATACTTCTCGTGGGAAAATAGATCGTTCACCCATATAATAACAACTACAAAACTATTTTTCGATAAGATCCAATAAAATCGAATTATAACTAAAAAAATGTAACAATATATTTTTATTTACTTGACTAAAACTACTACATTAGCTATTGAAATCTTAAAATAGTTAAATGAATAATAGAAGTGTGGGAGTTAAACTATAATTTTTTTTCGTCAAATTAAACTAGAATTGTTAATGATATATTTCAGACTTAAAACTGTATATGTTTTATTTTGAATTAGTTTTACTAATACGGTAAAATATCTATAAATTTGTAATCAAGATATACAATTATTAATCAACCAAAATTAATTTTACAGGAATAATAAGAATATATTTTTAGTTTCTAAAATTATGTTATGCTATAATGAAATAAATGTCTATGTAAAAATTCATCAAAAATTTAGTTAATAATATTATCAACTACTATAGCTAAATGAATGATAAAACTTAATAAATATATTAAAATGTCATATGTTCGTTACATTAAAAGTGCAGGAAATGCATGAGCATTATTTTTGTGGTTGATGATGGAAGTGGAACAATAATTCGGTACGTTTATCGATTTATAAGAGTACAAAACTGAAAAAGAGCTAAAGGTTTTTACCCCACTAAAACTTATATTATATCTATGGATTATGCAACAAAAGTTTGCGTGAATCTATAAACCAAAATGGTTAAAAAGTATCAATATAAGTAAAAAGTCTTTATTGTTTACTAGTTGATTAGTTAGTAAACATGTTTTTTAAATTAGGGTTAATTTCACTAGACACCATAAACTATATACATCCATAATATTCATGAACATCGTCTGCGACATTAGATATCATCAGACCATAAAATGATTCCAAATAATCTATCACAAGATCGTGAACGACTCTTCACGAAAACCGATAAAAATCAACACCACAACATCGTTGTCAATAATGAAACCGAAGATCTTGAGTGGCTCTTTACAAGAGAAGTATAGGAAGAACCAAGCTAAACCGACGGCGATAAATGTTATAATGGCGATTAAACATGTGATTAATGTTAAAGCTAAGAGGATTGAGAGAATGTTAGTGTAGTTGATACGAAAGTGAGTCAAGTCTCGAGTTAAGCGAGTTGTGGCATCTACGATGGAGGATGGAAAACGAGAAGATCGGGTTTGGGTATAAAACTGGTAACCGGGTTGGTTTGAATTAAGTAATTTCAATCTCTATTTGTAATCACAATGTATTAATTGGTAATCGCAAAATAGGCTTACTAATCGCATAGGTGGGTTATTCATGAGATAAAGAAAAATTAGTAGTTGGGTAATGAAACATACAAATTAAGAGGGATTACTAAAACTTATAAGTTTGGGAAAAAATAATTTGGATGCATATGGTTTGGGGAGTCTAATGAAGTCAATCCTTTGAATTATGAGACATGTATATATGCATTAGTTTAGATTTCATAAAATAGAGAGTCAATGCTATATGCTCTGCTAATTCGGACATAAAATTATGCCAATCACTAGGTAAGTGTACCATATGCGTTAATTCCACCGAGCAAGTTAGATATAAAGAGAAATATTGGTCCTTAAAACGAAGCATATTGAGGGCACATAAGAGGCTAAGTAATTCCACATGAAGGAAAAATCATTCATTATGTGTGTTTCATGCCCATCAAATATATTATTCCATCTTGTAGTGTAAAACCCAACCAAATTTTTGTGTTGTTGCCTCTTGTTTTCAGTATCTATCTATATAAAAGGCAAAAAGGTGACCTAATAGATCCTCGTGAGTAGATGCTAGAACTAAATCCTTATTATGGGAATCGTGGTATGCCCAAGTCCGAAAAGTACCACTCTTTAGCTTCAGAATATGCTAGATGAACTATTGTGCCCATCGAAACCCATTATATTCCCTTAAATTCTGGTGGGGCGGAACCCAGGAGCGAAAAGGAATTGGCATGACTTGCGTGGAAAAAATTACAACAACCAAAGAGTCTAGGAGGATTAAATTTTCGAGATTTGGTTTTGTTTAATCAAGCATTACTACCAAGTCAAGCATGAAAAATACTGACATACCCAAACACGCTTCTAGCTCGTTTATTACGGGCTAGATATTTTAAGGATGACAGTTTTCTTAACGCGAGTCAAGGCACACGCTCATCTTATGGATGGCAATCTCTATGTTTTGGGCGAGGATTGTTGAAACAAGGTTTAGGAGCAGACATTGGAAATGGTACAGCTATCCAAATGGGCTATGAACCATGATTACCTACAGACCCCCCTTAACCAGCAATAACAACAACGATTGCCTCGCGAACTCTTCCTGTTTTGATATTGATCTGTCCACACACAAGGATGTGGGATGATACTGCACTGGCTGCGCATATCAATGCCAATGACCATTCTTTGATTAAACGACAATATATACCACCATTGTCTACCCAGGACAGATATTTATGGCACTATACGGCACAAGGCTCCTATACGGTTCGTTCAGGATACAGATTGGCATTAAGGCAGTCTACAGATGATTCTACCCCACAACCGCAATTATCGGATCAAGTTGAGTTGGCAAGTAATATCTGGAAGATACCAATACCATCGAAATTGCGACACTTCTTGTGGCGATTGTGTTCAGGTATATTGCCAACAAGATCAATGTCCACGCGGGTGTCTTAACGATGAAAGCAATGATCATCTTTTCTTTACTTGCTTATATGCTCAAGGAGTTTGGCGGTTTTCTGGAATACAATTGCCAGAGATGACATATTCTAATACGTCGTTCGTTGTTAAATTAGAACGATTAATTTCCTTCGCAAATCAAGATATGCACAACCCTAATGCCGGTATCCAGGCTTTCTGGATACTATGGCATTTGTGGAAAGCACGGAATACGCTTATTCATCAGCATTTTGTCATGGATACGCCAGAACTGTTGCGTCGAGTCAGGCGGGATGTACAAGAATGGTTTAGAGCGACAAAGACAAATTGTGAAGAACCACCTTCGAATCCAACATGTATGCCCCGGTTATCAAAATGGGAATCTCCAAGTGTACCGTGGGTCAAATGTAATTTTGATTGCAGCTCACCGGGTTGATAACCAATCTTCGAGAGTTGGGTGGATACTTCGGGATGCTAATGGAAAATTTTTACATTGTGGTCAAACATGCTATGCTGGTCGCAACACAGTTGAGGAGGCGGAGCTTACTGCGCTTTTATGGTCGGCTCAGTATGTTCAACATATGGGTTATACCAAGGTGATTTTTGAAGGGGACAATTCCACAATCGTACAAGCCATTATTAAGCCACATGAGTATATGCGGTTGGCAAACTACTTACAAAGTTTTTAATATTGGACTCATCAATTTGAAGATACAAGAATCCAATATAGATCGCGACACCAAAATGCCTATGCTGATTACTTAGCTAAATTGGCTATAGAACGTTCTATTTTTTTGTCAATAACCAATGTTTGTCCATGGCATTTGTCAATGTATGTAAACAATGATCTTGAATAAATAAAGTAATTGTCGTTAAAAAAAAAATTTTAGTACATGTATATCATATTTGATTACTAGTTTTTTTTTGATCCTGGTATCCGGAGCCCCTAAAGACTTCGACTAGATCCAAAGCGTTCGCAGTCGCAAGAGTATCCAGGAGGGCCGCCGAAATTAACCTTATGTTAATTCACGGTAGCCGGAATTCGAACCCAAATGGCAAAACTCGCAACTGTGAAACTTTTACTACCAGAATTAGAAGTCCCGATTATTTGATTACTAGTTTACTAGTTTACATTTACTTTCTAGAAAATGTTGACAAAGAAAACATAAAAACGAGTATATGAGGATTGTTTCGTTTCCATTATTTTTGACCTCTGACTCTAATTATTTAATAAACAGCATATTTTCTCTATTTAATAACAATTTAAATAAATAAATAATGAATAAACTCAACAAAACAAAAAACGAAGGGGTGGACCACATGCGTGTAAAGAAAGGCCGGTCGTTACCGTTAAGCGGTGTCCAATTCTAATTGGGCCACGTTAACGGCGTATCCAAAAGAAAACAGAACACGTGTATATATCTGAGGAGAGAGAAAAAGTTAAAATGGACGGTAGAGATTGTATCTAGGTACAAGGAAATAAAACGGTACGTGTCGGATGCTGCCCGTTGATTGTGACGGTCAGCAAACTCTTTTGCTTCCCCATTCATACCCCCTGCCCGTAAATTACGTGTAACCTTTCCATGCGAAAACTTTTTTTTTTCTTTTTCTTTTTTTCTGTTCTTCTTCTTCTTCCTCTTCCTCTTCCTCTTCGCTTTTTCTTATTAAAATCTCAAGCTCAATCTCTCTCTTCTTCTCTCATCTCTCTCTCGTTTTCTCTCTCTCTGTTATTGAACAATTCTTGTGTTAAGACTTGAATTCGAGATTTCTTAAGAAATTTTTAAAGATCAAATGGCTGGGATTTGTTGTGGTGTTGTTGGAGAAAGTGAACCAGTTACGTCTGCGGATTCAACTACGCGAGCTTCTATAAGACGGAGGTTAGATCTACTTCCATCGATCAATATTGTTGCTCCTCCGCTTGAGAGCTGTCGTAAACGGCAGAAGCGTGAGACGTCGTCGTCGTCACCGGCTATTGGAAATTTAGATCTGGAATCGAATGTGATTAGTGATAAGAAAGTGGAGAAAACTGGATCATCGGTTAAGAATTCAAACTCAGCGACGGAATCAGAGAGCTGTTTCGTTTCCGATGTGCCTAAGATTGGTACGACGTCGGTTTGTGGTAGGAGAAGAGATATGGAAGATTCCGTCTCTGTTCATCCCAATTTTCATCAGAAAAACTCTGAGAATCTTCATTTCTACGGTGTATTTGATGGCCATGGCTGTTCTCATGTATGTATATATATCATCTCTTTCAAATTTCTCCCCAAACTGAAACTATTTTGAATCACAACTTAACTGATGATTTTGAATGATTGTAGGTTGCGGAGAAGTGTAAAGAACGGTTGCATGAGATTGTGAAGCAGGAGACTGAAGCTATGACCGCCGATGAGTGGACTGAAACGATGGTGGAAAGCTTCCGGAAAATGGATAAAGAAGTTAGCCGGCGAGATATCAACATAGTCGCTCATAGTGCAAGTAAGATTATGAAAAGCTCCTGCAGATGCGAATTGCAGTCTCCTCAATGCGATGCCGTTGGATCAACAGCTGTCGTCTCCGTGATCACACCGGAGAAGATTATCATCTCTAATTGCGGAGACTCTCGCGCCGTGCTTTGTCGTAACGGTGTAGCTATTCCTCTCTCTTCAGATCATAAGGTAAAATAAACAAACCACATACCGAAACTATTAAACCTAAATCACATGATTTACTAAAATAGTTTGTTGTTGTTATACAGCCGGATCGACCCGATGAATTAAACCGGATCCAGAAAGCTGGTGGGCGGGTTATCTATTGGGATGGAGCTAGGGTTCTTGGAGTACTAGCCATGTCTAGAGCAATCGGTAAGTCTCTACATAAATCTCTTTGATCTAATGCCGAGCCGGTCCAAGGCCGGCCCGCAAGATAAAATGAAAAATATGGGCTGGTTCTTAAACTAAAATTTTGAAAATTAACTAGCTTTTTAAACAAAATTTCTAAAATATAAAAAACCGCAAGCTCGTTTTTGCTCTGTTCGGTCTAAAAACCGAAAGCTCGTGTTAGCTCTGCTCGGTCTAAAAACCGACCGGTCCTAGTGCTGATCTTTTGAATCTATTAAGAATCAAATCTGATGAAGTTTTTGTTTGTTTATTCATCAGGTGATAATTATTTGAAACCATATGTGATTCCGGATCCAGAAGTAACCATAACGGATCGAGAAGATGAAGACGAGTGTTTGATCTTAGCAAGTGATGGACTATGGGATGTTGTACCTAATGAGATGGCTTGTGGCGTAGCTCGCATGTGTCTTAAAGGTGCTTCGACGGCGGAGGGAGGAGATGCAGCCGATACGGCGCACAACGCGTGCTCCGATGCGGCGTTGCTTTTAACGAAGCTGGCTTTGGCTAGACAAAGCTCCGATAACGTGAGCGTCGTGGTGATTGACTTAAGGAAAAAGAGGAATAGTCTATTATCTTAATTAAAGTGATTTTAGTTTTTAGAGAAATTGTTACATAGCTAATTATTTTTAGTTTTCTTTAAAAAAAAAATATTAATGTTGGGGGAAGAAAAAGAGCTGATTAAAATGTCACGTATTTTTCTCTTATTTTTCGTATTCATTTAGGCATTATTATATAAATACTTTGTATT
This sequence comes from Iberis pinnata, assembly GCA_900406425.1. Classification (NCBI taxonomy): domain Eukaryota; kingdom Viridiplantae; phylum Streptophyta; class Magnoliopsida; order Brassicales; family Brassicaceae; genus Iberis; species Iberis pinnata. Next base: position 10,984 of record OVBE01006225.1, on the reverse strand, counting down.
CTTATGTCTTTTTGTAGTGAATTTTCAAGTAGAGTAAGTAGTATTTACGTAAATCCAGAGGAAGTTAAATCTTATTAGTTTCTGTTTTAAGATAAAAATGTTTGTAGAACATACAAATTGATTAAACAGGGTAGCTATTTTCACCATTCTTTTAAAAATCTGTTTTAAGCTTTTTTTAAAAAATGTTAAAAATAAAAATGTACAAAAATTCATTAATATATAAAAAGGTATAATTTTTTTTATTAATTGTATTAATTGACTAATTAATATTAACTAGGAAAGGGATCTTCACATTCTTTTTTGGAATTGTTTTTTTGTCAACATTACTTTAATTTTGGGTTAAATTATAGATCAACTTGAACATAAAATATTATATTGACCCTGAACCGTCCATTACTTGCCACTAGCCAGTTGTGGCATTGAGCAAATAATCAAATATTCTTCTATATTCGGTCATGTTATAATGTTTACAAAATCTGTGAAGTATTATTGATCATACATACTTTGCATCTAGGAATATGAATAAACAAGGTATGAGTCTTTAACGTCTCCATCTAAAAAAGTAGAGAAAGTATAAGAATAAGGTTTGCATTCTAAGAAATAAGATTTCGCAAGATGAGATTGAGAGTCAATCCATAGAGCTATGATTCTTTTGTGAATTTCACCTTTCCTCGGGGGTGAAAGGGTGGGAAAACAACTTTTGGCATTGGTTGGTCAAGATCCGAGGTTTAGTAGCCATTCGATAGTTTTGTTCTTTGATGCATTACATCAATTTTAGAGGAATTCTTTAAGATACTACTAAAAGATGTTTGAATTCTAATAATATTATTTCTAAATTTTTTTAAAAAACCATTAAATTGTTTTTTTTTGTTAAAATACAACAAAAATGAAAAAGTGAAATTCAAAAGTTTAGAAATTAATTTTTTGGATTTGGGTGCACTAATTAAAGTTTATGATTTAATTTTGAAGGAGGTGGGTTTGGTTTTGAATATTTAAACCTATTTTAAATTTTGGTATTTTTGGATGTTGTATTTTTGAAAATATCGTGGTGTTTTTGAAATTTTTGGGAAGTAGCGATATTTTTTTAATATATCTAACTTTTTGTGGTATTTTTGAGAACGATCTTTCATTTTATAATATCTTTATTTAACTATCTAAACAATGATTTTGATCACTAACTTTTTTATATATATTCAAAATTACCATTTTTATAGATGTCAATTTATATGGGTTTGGTTCCTAAGATCGAATTGCTAACTAGACGAATAGTGAATAAAAATTAAAAAATAAATATATAGACAATTTGGTTTGAAAATAAATATAAGAAACGATGAATACTCGAGCTATAGGAAAATAGTTTGGAAGAATGATACGAGCTAAATTGCATAAGTCGAGAACATATCAAAGAACATATATTCTTTGTCGTTCCGTGGTTTGTTTCTCTTTTAGCCTTCTAACCGTTATGAGTGATAAAATCTTTTAGGGCCGGTTTTGAAACCAAACATATCAATCACAAATTTGCGGTTCATTTTTATTTTCAAAATTTTAATTTAAGAAATAGTCCGTTTTAAAAATTTTAGTTTAAAAATCGATCTATTTTTTTCATTTTATATTGTAGTCTTAAAATCTATGGACCGACGTAACTGTCGTTACAATTTTTTTATTGTTATAGTTCATATTCGAATTTCACTCTTTTTTCCACTTAATTTTAGTAAAACCAAAATTTAATAAAAATCTAATAGACACATTCTAAATTCGAGAGGATTACAGGAGACGAAATCAGCAATTAATAAAATCTCCTTCAAAGCCAAAAACCCAAATAAAACACGCAAAACACTAAATAACGACATTAGGCAAAACAAAATCTGAAAAAAAGACAATAACAAGAAAAAGTTAAAGACTCCAAAGCTCAAACGGACACGAACCTAAAAGATGACACCCTTATGAACAATGATTCAAATTTCACTCTTTTAAATACGCATTTAATGATGAATGTCTGAGTTTTTTTTCTTTAGGCGAACTATTTTTATGCGCTGTTTGATCTCGCATAAATGAACCTAAACCTTATTTTCTATAATATGTTTCTTCTTGGATTTTTAGTGTAGGTCATTTCCTCAAATTTTAATAGTTTTGATTCAAGATGAAAATCCATTTACAGCATTTTTTATAAAAAAAGTTTCATGCCCGAACTTCTTGAACTAAACTCATGCATGAATAGATTAACTCTATAATTCAATACGGCACCATTGGAGAGGAATTGGAAATATGGAGATTTCAACATCAAAAGATAAAGGTGCATCCAAAATTTATTAGAATGCAAATGCATAAATTTGTATTATGCACAATGATGAGGTTTTTCTAGCTGTTGCCTGTTGGGTTCATGGAAAGAATGAGATAGCAAAACAATAAGATTTGAGAGGGACACAACACAAGTGGGATCTAAGATAAGATTATGCCTATTTGTGACAATTAAACATCGACACGTGTCTATTTGGTCTATGTGAGATTTGGTTTCTTAGATTTGATGTTGACCTCTCTTTCTCAATTATTCTTTCCTCTTTTTTTCTCTCTATTATCATGATGTTGTCTCATCTTCTGTTTTTTTTTCTTGCTTTCCAATCTAATACTTTACAATACGAACGAGATACAAGCAAGGATATAAAGCCTGGAATAATACACTAAATCAAAGCGACAAAAGCTGATAAAAAGCAAATGAGCAAGTGGTCTAATGGTAGTCACTTCTACATCTAACTATATTAAACATGGTTCGAATCCTATCGTTTTCAGTTGGAAGAGAAATATATAGACACTAGACTATGACGAAAAAAAGTCGATGAAAAAATAGTTAGTTCTTTTGACAAAAACTAAAGCTTTACATTCTAAATTTTTTTGCCGAAGAAAACCTCTAACATATACTAAACAAGACATATTCAATAAAAAACCTAAAGAAAAAAAACGCACAACAAAAATTGGATTGGTCTGATGTTATAAGCATTAACGGAAAAGCATCCACACCAGCAAAAAAAAAAACCTAATGAAGAACAAATTCCACCAATCTTCCATAATTGTTGAAGTCGAAAGATATTCAACACCTTGAAAAATAATCCGGCGAAAAAGATTAATCTCAGCTTTAATTCAAAATATAAGGACAAAAAGTGAGAGCCGCTCACCCCGAAGAAACTAAACTCATAAAAGATCGGTAGACAGTTAAGGGAGGAACCTATTATTTATCTAGATTTTTTGAGTTTTATTATTTTTTATTCTTTATTATATTAGATTTCTGTAATGTTTTAGGTTTATTCTTTCATATATAAATACATGCTTTAAGTCATTAGTAAAATTTAAGTCTGTTTTATCAAGAACATAAAGTTTTTACATGGTATCAAAGCTAAGATCCTAAACCTAAATTTTCTTAAAAGCTCTTGAAGAGATCGATTTCTTCTTATTCAAAAAACCACCTTACTCGTCGCAAAGACGTAACAAAGGAGACGTGCTATTCTTTATACTTGTTTGAAGACGTGATCTTCAAACACCAAGAAGACGTGATCAATTATATGAAGACATGTTTTTCCTTACCTTAGAAGACGTGATCTTCTCATAGCTTTGAAAGACGTGATCTTTCTTCAAACTCGAAGACATGTTCTCCGTTTAAAAAATCTACCCTGATTGGATGACATAACGAAAAAAAAGTCGTGCTCCAAGTGGTAGAGGAGGACGTGGATCAACTAGCAATGGACGTGGAAGAGACAAGTCTCAACAGCACATGCTACTGCTTCAGAATATTCAAAATTTCCAGACTTCACTCCGAAAATGGCAGGCTTTTCCTAAATTGATTGATGAAAAATCATCGAAGGATCGTTTGTTGGAAAAGAAAATATATGGGGATATCATTTTTGATACATGCGCTTCACATTATATGACCGGAGACATATCTTTGCTTTCTCATCTTCAAGACACACCATCTTATTCGATTGGCTTCGCTGACGGGCGTAAGACCGTCGCTTATAAGATTGGAGTCCCTACATTGTCCGACTCACTGAGCCTGCCCAATTTTTATTTTTTTCGAATCTTAATTGCACAATGTTTCAGTGTCTAAGTTACTGAAACAGACAAATTGCATTGCTGTGTTTACTGATACTCTTTGTATCTTACAAGACCGTTCAACGAGGAAATTGATTGGAGCCGGCAAAGAGAGTGATGGGGTCTACTACTTTACATATGTTATGGCTGCACGAATTCATATAACAAAAGTTTCTCCAGACTATGTGTTGTGGTATCGCCGACTAGGACATCCTTCATTTTCTTTGCTTTCTTCTTTAGATTTCGTTAAAAATAAAACGATATCGACTTGCTCTAAGTCGTGTCACGTTTTTTTCGGGAAAAGCAGACTCGGGAAGTGTTCCCAAGTAGTTCTACCAAAATTACAGAGTGTTTTTCTCTTATTCACTATGACGTTTGGGGACCTTACCGAGTTTCATCTACTGTAGGTGAAGTTTAATTTTAACAATAGTTGATGAATACTCTAGAGCAGTTTATATGTTTCTTATGCTCCAAAAGTCATAAGTAGCATCTTTCTTGCGTGACTATATTGCTTACACAAAATGGGAATTTGGCAAACCAGTTAACACAGTTCGTAGTGACAACGACACTGAGTTCATGTATCTTTCACATTTCTTCAGACAAAAAGGATTTGTTCATCAAACATCATGTGTGGCAACTCCTCAAAAAAATGGACGTGTCAAGAGGAAGAATCGTCATATCCTCAGCGTCGCCGCGCTTTACTATTTCAAGCCAATCTACCGGTTCGTATTCAGGGTGAAGCAGTCCTTACTGCATCTTATGTCATCGATAGGACGCCATCAGCAATTCATCAGGATAAATCGCCTTATGAAATTTTATATGGAGAGGCACCTTCGTATTCTCGGATCACGATCATTGGTTGTGAATGCTACATTCATCGAGCCGTTCAAGATAAAGAAAAATTTGGACAACATAGTCGTCGCTGCATTTTTCTTGGCTATTTATTATGCAAGAAGGGATGGAAAGTGTTTAATCTTGATAAGAAAGAAATAATCATTTCCCGAGATGTTATTTTTCATGAGACGGTCTTTCCTTTTGCTGCATCTTCGTGACCACCAATTGCCTCCTTAAGTCCCAATTAATATCTTGGTGATGCCGTCCTTGTTAATACACCCGACAGAGGGAGTGTCTTACTCACTCCTCGCGTTCAAAATCAAGATACTAACCTCCAATTCAAGATCAAGCTACTGCACCTCCGGTTTAATATCAAGAAGCAATACCTCAGGTTCAAGATCACATTGACCCGTATTCTTCTCTTGACACTCCATCTGCGCCATTAACCAGTGCCTCAGACACTCCTACAACACTTCCTCGATGAGGAAATCGTGAAAGAGTTTAATCAGTACGTCTACGAGACTTGTTACTTACAACAACATTGCTTCACAAGACCCCCATCATGCTTCTACTGGCTCCATATCTTCCTTTGTGGTCCATCGTATGTCTCTTTATCCTTTGTATCATTACACATCTGATGATTGTTTTACACCAGGACACAAAACGTTCTTGCTAACCTAGTTGCTTCAACTGAGCCTCGACACTTTAAAGAAGCGTTTCAGTCTGAGGTTTGGCACACAACTATGACTAAAAAGATTGATGCTTTGGAACTTAATGAAACTTGGGATCTTGTTGACTTACCGCCTCATAAAACAGCTATTAGTAGTCAATGAGTTTTCAAGATTAAATACAATGCAGATGGTTCCGTTGAATGCTACAAAGCTAGACTAGTTGTACAAGGTAATAATCAAAAGAAAGGTGTCGATTACACAAATACTTTTGTAGAAGTGGTGAAGATGACTATGGTTCGCGTTCTCTTATGTTTTGTTGCAGCTCCTCAATGGAGAGTCTATCATATGGACATTCACAATGCTTTCTTTCATGGTGATCTTGCTGAAGAAGTCTATATGAAACTCTCACCAAGTTTTCGCCACAGTCGCCCTACTAAAGTTTGTCGTTTGAAGAAGTCATTGTATGGTTTAAAGCATGCACCTCGCTGTTGGTTTCAGAAGCTTTCAGATACTTTACTCACTTATGGTTTATAACAATCATACGATGACTATTCTCTCTTCTCTTACTCAACGGATAACATTGAGCTTAGGGTTTTGGTATATGTGCATGATTGTCTCATCTGCGATAATAATGATGATTGGTTAGCTAGGTTTAAAGCTTATTTGGGTTGTTGTTTCGCTATTAAAGACATAGGGCGTCTTAAGTACTTTCTTGGCATTTAAGTCAGTCATGGACCAACTGACTTCTATCTCACTCAACAGAAATATGCTTTAGACATCATTTTTGATTCGAGTTATCTTGGATCTAAATCGACTTCGACTCCTATAGAACAAAACCATAAACTTGCTCTCGATGATGGCTCTTCGATGACAAATTTGATGCCATATCGACGTCTTATTGTGGCATCTCATATATCTCAACTACACACGTCTCGAGCTTAGCTACTCTATTCATGTTCTCTTTCAATTTATGCAGGCACCTCATGAAGCACATTGGACCGCCGCACTCCATGTTGTTCGCTTCCTTAAAAGAACTCAAGAAAAGGGATTTTACTAAAATATGATTCGAACCTTTCACTAATGGTTTATTGTGATTCAGATTGGACTTCTTTTCCTCTCAATCTAGCGTTCTCTTAGCACATTTGTCGTTCTTCTTGGCGGTTCTCCTATCTTGTGGAAGACAAAGAAAAAACAAATGGTCTCTCACTATTCCGCTGAAGCCGAATATCGAGTTATGTCTGTTTCTCTACGAGAAATCAAATGGATCAAAAACTTATTAGAAGGATTTGGTGTCGACTGACCCCAACTCGCCTTTTAATGATAGCAAGGCCCCTATACATATCACAATCAATCCAATTTTTCATGAGCGTACCAAACACATTGAAAACGATTGTCATGCAGTTTGGGATGTGGTTTGCGATGGGATCATCTCTACACATAATGTTCGAAAAAATGAACAATTTCATATATACTTACAAAGTCACTTGGTCGTGAGCAGTTTCACGGAATATTCTCCAAGTTGGACGTTCGGAATGTTCACGCTCCAACGTGAGGGGGAGTATTGGGATAAACATATCTTATGTTTATCTCATATTATTTACCTAGATTTTAGGAGCTTTATAATTTTTTATTCCTTATTATATTAGATTTCCTTTATTCTTTCATGTATAAATACATGTTTTAAGTCATTAATAAAATTTAAGTCAATTTTACCAAGAACATAAAGTTTCTAGAGAACCAAAGGTGACCAAGAATAGAACCCAAGACAATGCCATTAAAAATTCAAAATGTTTAACCGGGACTTCTAGTTCTTATGCTAATAGGCTCACGGTTGTGAGTACCGCCACTTGGATTCAAATCTCGGCCATTGCAAAATTCATCTACGGACTACAACGTCTAGGAGTCAACACATTAAACGCCATTTGGTTAACTACATGACTAGTTTGGACCCACCTTGGGGGAGGCCAGGAAACCTGCGTTAAAAAAATGCTTGAACATAGCAGAACATTGTTAGAAACCACTCGTGGAACCAAACCCAACAACTATGACTTCATAACCAAGGCTCTCTAGAGGGAACCATTGAGAGCCAAGATACACCGCCACTGCCATGGAGAAGAAATCCACCTACAAATACCAAACCAAAAGGCTCTTTGACACGAGGAGAGTAGTTGCCGACCATATATAACAGAGAACCACATCGAGGGTGAGAACTTCAACAATAGAAGAGAAACAAAATATACTACATCACTTTTCCCAAAACCAACCTAAACAACAAGAATGAGTCCTACCACCTAGAAGCCAAGGAGAGAAACCCTAGAGGGACCACAAGAACCCTATAATTAAGAACCACCACCTAGAGAAAAAATATGGCACAGACTAAAACCCACATATTTTTAAGTAAATCATCGGCGAGCAATTCCCAAACAACACAACAAGTTATCGCCCAAAGAAGAGAAAACAACCGTCGAAAAACAATTAAGAACGCGAGAAAAAAATTAAATTGGAGGTAGGGTGAAGAGCAAGCGACAACAGCAAATGTTGGCGCTAATATTGGTTGAAGCAAGAAAATCTATGATTTTTCCATTCTCGAAAAAAGAATTAGAGATTTTATAGAAGTGTCTCATCTTGTAACTTCTTATATCTTTTACTCCTCTTAATTAGTTTTCTACAATAAAAGAGAGTTATATTTTTCACATTAATCTCTGTACCACAATATCCATTAAAAATTGTTAATATATTTTTTTTTGACGACCATGGTATCCGGATCCCCGAAAGACTCTGACTATGTTCAAAGCGTCTGCAGTCGCCAAGATATCTAGGAGGGCCGCCGAAATTCACCCAATGTTAATTGACGGTGGCCGGGATTCGAACCCAGGTGACGAAACTCACAGCTGTGAGCCCTTTAATACTAGAGCTAAGAGCTCCAGTTAATTTTTTTTAGATATTGTGTATGTATGTATGAAAGTCTATTTTATGCGAGTAATTATTTTTTTTTTATCAACACATATATTATTCCCTTTTAAGCATTTGAACTAAAGTGCATGAAATAACTCTAGGACTATATACCATTAGGCTAAAAACATTATTTTTATGCGATTATCTTTTTGCTTGTTGACCAAAGAGTTTTGGGTCGAAACTTCTACATATTTCCAAGGCAAAGTCCAAACCATGTTATATAACTTTCTTTTGGAGAGTTCTATTGTGAATTGAATAGGTGACCTCCTAGACCCTTATGTTTTCAAGATCTAGAGGCTTATCCCTAGTATATATTTAACAAGTAGAATTTAGATCAATAGAATTTTACTTGAAAAAAGGAAAAAAACTATTCACGTGTATACTCAAACTATTTGATTTAAGAATGAGGATTTGTATTGTAGGCAACTTTAGTTATCTACCAGCAAACCTCATTATAATTATATATATACTGAGCTGCACGGGGACTTCTACGACGTGCCGTTTCCCGTACCAGAAACGTATCGGGGACATGGACGGCGTGGGGACAACTTGGGGACGTTTCTCAAAAGTTTCGGATATTGCCGGAGACATCAACGGGTTAGGGACGTCTCGGAAACGTTTCTTGCTTTTTTTGTTTATTGCCTTTTTTCAGAAAAAATGTAAACAGAACGATTATAAAAGATATTAGTTTGTAATTAGGTTTTAAAAGTTTCTTAAACCTAGCGACAACAGACCTATTGAATCATCCTTTCCACAAGTTGCTTTTTGAGGTATCGATTCTCATTATTTTGTTTGCTGTATAACTCAATTTGCTTCATAACTCTTTTTTATATCTTGTGTTGTTATTTTCTTACTAGTGCTTCTTTTTATACTTGTAGTAGACAGAAGCTTTTGATCCATATTTGTTTATATATAAACATAATTATTTTGTAATCTTTGATACGATTTTCATGTATTCAGTAACGTGTTTTGATTTGTATCATCCTTAATTCATGTGTATTCATTATTCAGTAACATGTTTTGTTTTGTATCATCCTCAATCCATCATTACTGTGTTAGTTTATTTTTTTTTATCGTGAATCACTATATAAATTGAGTTACATATGTGTACAGATGGCCTCTAATGATGAATCTTCTAATGAAGAAGGTCCGTTGTGGAAACATGTGACTAAACTTGAGAAAACAGGAGGAGTATCCGGAGGAACTTGGAAATTCAAGTGTCATTATTGTGATTTGATTCGGCAAGGTTCATATTCAAGATTTAAAGCACATCTCCTTTGGANCAAGAGTTAAAGCACATCTCCTTTGGATAAAAAACCAAGGCATTTGTTTTTGTAAGAAATCTCCTAGAAGTCAAATGCAAAGATTACAAGATGAGTTTGAGAGGAACCAATCTGATTCTGGAGATAGAGAAGTACCTTTTCCTTGTGAGACTCAGACCGGTTCCGCTCTGAATAAGAAAAGAAAGCCTAGTTCCTCGCCTCTTGTCGATGCGTTTAATATTGATATTAGAGCTCAGCTGGATCAAGAGATCGCGAGGATGTATTTTACGGCAGGTTTGTCATTTAATCTTGCAAGAAATCCGCATTATCTGAGGTCCTATCAATTTGCCGCTGAGAAAAAATTGATGGATATGTAGCTCCGGGTTATAACAAGCTAAGGACAGCCTTGTTACAGAAAGAAAAAGCCAATGTTGAGAAGTTGTTGGAACCACTTAAGTTGACATGGAAAGCAAAAGGAGTCACAATTGTGAGTGATGGTTGGAGTGATCCAAAAAGAAAACCTTTGATTAATTTCATGGCTACTTCAGGGAATGGTCCTTTATTTTTAAAGGCTGTAGATTGTCTTGGTGAGGTGAAAAATAGATTCTTCATTGCTGATTTGATGAAAGAAGTTATTAAAGAGGTGGGTCATCAAAATGTTGTGCAGATCATCACATATAATGCACCAAATTGTAAGGCTGTTGGAGAGATTATTGAGAGTATGTTTCCTCACATTTATTGGACACCATGTGTAGTTCACACTCTAAATCTTGCGGTGAAGAATATTTGTGCGGCAAAAAATACTGAAAGAAATGAAGAAACGTATGAGGAGTGTAACTGGATAACCAACACTCATGTGGATGCCCTGGAAATTAAAAACTTCATCATGAACCACTCTATGAGACTCGCAATCTTTACTAAGTTTTCTCCTCTACGGTTACTTGCGGTTGCTGAGACTCGTTTTGCATCCATTATCGTGATGCTTAAGAGACTAAAGCTTATCAAGAGGGGTCTTCAAGCCATGGTCATAAGTGAAGAATGGTCTTCTTATAGAGAAGATGACACTGTAAAAGCAAGCTCAGTTAAAGAGAAGATTTTGAATGATGATTGGTGGGGAAAAGTGTATTACATTATCGAGTTCACAAGGCCTATTTATGATATGATCAGATTTTGTGACACCGA
>OVBE01006224.1:0-20235 GCA_900406425.1 Iberis pinnata | reverse complement strand
GATATAATAGTGTAATAGGAATTGATAACGTTTTCACACGGAAAATCCTTACTACCACATACTCAGAACTAGGATTTGATGATCCCGAAAGAGCAGCAAAATCTCCATTTTGAGAATTCGAGGAACCAATTTTAACAGGTGGTAAATTGGCAAGAATGTCATTAGAATGAGCAGGTTCAACTGGCTTTGTCTGTAATAAAGGATGAGCCTCTAAGGATGAGCCTCTGGATAGTCATATTTACTTGGAAGTTGATCACCAAGACCTCTTTTAGAACTATGGCCCACTGATTTCTTACATTCCTGAAGAATAGTAAGAAATCAATATCAATACTAATTATTCAAGCATCCACAGTATTTGTTTTGATTTATAATATATTATAAGGTTAACAATATCAATAGTATGTTTCTAAATAAACCTAATTTGTGTTTTAACAAATATAAAGATTTCATGATTTTGAAAACTTAACATTTTCATTGTAAATTTTAAATTTGGTTGTATTAGTTGAATTTCCTACATTTTTCATATATTATAAGTTTGGAGTTTATGAATAGTAATTTTGACTACCATATTTAACTCTTACTCGCTATAATTTGACTTATATTTATACGGGCCGGATATGCTTTGAGTATTTGTTTTATATATTTAAACTATTGATATTCAATCTATCATTATCTGATTTTTTACTCGTAATGCACATCATTTTTTGTTGTGTGAACCATTCGTAATGCAAGATTTAATGGTTTTTCATATATCTTAAGTGCAGCTTATCAAGATATCAAGATTGTAGAATTCTTTATGTTACGATAAAACTGATTTGTCTATTAACTATAACATAAGAGAGTATTTATACAAGTAGGTTAAGCACTGATATGGATCAACGGAAAACTCATAAAGAAAAAGAAATATATTCTCCTAAAATATATGAATATATCGGTATCCCCAATACCTCTTCAAGTTGGAGTGTGAAAATTTTGAACGCCCAATTTAGATAAAAGATTAACAAACTGATCACGAGACAAGACCTTTGTCCAATAAAAACCGATCTAGATAGAATCATTCATCGTAGTTTCATGTGTTACATAAGAAATTTGTCCATTTAAAAAAAATTATACATGTAAAAATGTTCGTCATAGACGTGAATGTTATGGGACAACTAAATTGCGAAAAAATTGTGTGTGGAAGTTGTAATTCCTAAGGTATAAGGTGGATATATATACAACTTTAGAAAATATGGGCTTAATATATCTTCCCTATAGTCTTCATGTTTGTTTTCTTTTGTAGTCAATGAAATGCATGTTTTTCTAAATGTTGCTAAAAAAGCTGAGAATTTAGGTAGTGCAGTTTGTAGATTGTTCGTAACTTTAATTGATAACAAAAGCCTAGTCAAGGCATGTCATCAGAGCATATATTGTTTGGATTATAACATGTACATCAAGCTTTCTGAGTTCCAAACAAAATTAACACTTTCTCCATGATCGTTTCATGATTTTACCCTTTCGAAATGAATAGCAAAGTTCAATATCATATTCTTGTTGACTGAAAGTTGGATATTGATCCAATGATAGAATTTTGGTTAGTGGATTGTACTTGTATGAAGCCTTTCCAAAAGGGCTAAAATTCAGAAATGGTCAATTTTACATGGAATTTGGTATGGTGATAGGCCCATTGAGGGCCCATTTTCTCAAACAAAACATTAGAGAACATAACAGTTAACATTTATAAACTATGTCAAAAGAGTCACCTAGCAATGAAAACAGTAATACCATGAAAATAAAAAGCAAATAAATATTTGATACATTTTTGTTTAATGGGTTAATGTTATTCGCAACCCCAAAAGATACAACAATAAAAACATCAATCGGGGCATTGCATATATACTCCTACCCAATTAGATTACTCTTTTCTCTTTTTTCGTTTTTGATCATTCGAACACCAAAAGTAAAAAGACTTAAGGGAAGATAAATAATTGAAACAACCCATCAAAANCCAAAAAAAAAAAAAAAAAAAAGAGGAAAAAGAAAACAGTTGAAGAAAGATCGAAGTGAGAGTAGTTGATGAGTTAAAAGAAGAAATGATGGGAAGTTATATATTTTTATTGAGAATAATATAGTGCATGTTATATAAAAATAAATAAATAAAATAGATTATTAGATAAGGAAAATATAATTAAGAAAGAGTCCTACCATAATGGAGGACCATGAGATGATCAGAGGTTGATGAATTTGGAAGCAAAGTAAGATTTTGTGAAGAAGAAGAAGAAGAAAAATTATTGTCTCTAGTTCCTCTCCAGATTGCATCTCTCACATGTTGTAATGTCAACACTGGCTCCAGTTCTTGCCCTCTACATCTTATCACTACCTGCTTTCATTTTCATTTTATCAAAATCCAAAACCAAAATATATTAATACCATTATAATATTGAATCATAATCAAAATTAACTTAGGTTATTGAATAACCCAACTTCATATAGACCAAAACTTTGAGGTTATATTTTCTTTAACTTAAAGTGGAAAATATACAAGATGTATTCAGGGAGATGATTTGTATTAAAGAAAAATTATATACTACCTCTGTTTTTAAAAGAATGTTGTTTCAGCCATCACTTTTGTTTTAGAAAAATATCGTTTTAGATTTTTATTGTAGAAATTGAATGAGTTTGACTTTTCTGACCAATGGAATAATTACAATACTTTTTTTATTGATTGATTTAAAATACTTAGTGTTATTTTTATGGAAAATACAAATTTATTAATCTATGTGAAAAATCTAAAATAATAATTTGTAAAAAAGGAGGGAGTATTATTCAAACAAAATTTTTGAAATACATTATTATTAGATTAGCGATTTGAAAATATATAATCAAATATATAATTACTAAAAGTATTTTAAATAGTAAATTTTAATTATTTTCCGAATATTTCAATGAAGATTTTTAAAGTACAAAATTTCAAGTAAAGATTGTAAAATTTTTTAAATTAAATCACATCAAATTCACCACAAAACTCAAATAAACTCAAATTATTTAACACTTACGTAACATTTTGCCAAAAGTATACCACATTTTTAAAATATGTGAACCAAACCCCATGTGACATATAGATGTGTTGCGTTATTAACGCAATCTAATTAACATGCATTTTCGTCACGTTTTGAAATCTTTTTGGTATTCATTATCGTGTTAATTATTTCAAATCAAAAAGAGGTTTAGGTGGTTTAATAGGTTAATAATTATCTATATAATGATATATCATAGGGTGTGTGAATGTGATAATTAATGAGAGTAACAAAAAAAGAAGAAGAAGAAATGTGGTAATAATGGAGTAAATTAGGTTTAATGAGATCATCGATTCGTAGTGATGACGAGTGATTGAAAAAGACACGTGTCAAGGTGGCTACGCAATGCCGTAATTATGTCATTTCGACTTTACTTCTAAGAGATTCCTAATTTTCTAACACAAAATATATATGCTTTTTAAAGAACGAGCCACACTAACAATGACTCCACCACTTATTAAGTTTTAAAGAAACACACTATTTGCATCACACACACATATTCACATTATATATATTTATATGTAATTTAATTTACTTGATATTTATATGAAATATATGATTTGTACCCACGATGTCCAAAATCTTAATCATTTCGTGGACCACCCTTTTATTATTATTATATCGTAAATGTTATTTGCCAATATGACTCTTTTCTAAATCGATGAGTCTTTCAATAATATTTTACAAGTCTATTTTAGGTAGAGATTTTTGTTATTTCAAAATGAAAAATCAAGTGTGCACATATCAAATATGTTTCCATACGTGCGAGACCGCCCTATCTCATATAACATTATTATTATCTTATCATTTTTCTTGGGCTCTTTTATATCTTTATTCTTAGATTACGTGCTGCTCAGAAATCAAAAATTTAGATAAATATAAGATTTAATGTGTAAGTTAATTCTAATTCTAATTAGTATATAATTTGTTAGGAAATAGTTCACAAATAAATTGACCATTTTATCGAATGCCGATATATATTATACTATGACGTGATAGAGTTTATGCAAAACCCTAACTAATACTTCTTCTGTTTTTGAAAGACTGTTGTTTTAGCTTTAATTTTTTGTTTAAAAAGAATGTTATTTTAGGTTTTCTATGCATAACTTAAATAAGTATGATTTTTCTGACCAAAAGAAAAAATGCAGTATTTTTTTATATTGATTTATTTAGAATATTTAATGTAATTTTTATAGAAATATGAAATTTCTAAATATATGTAAAAAAAAAAAATGACACTCTTTCCCGATTAAAGGGAGTAGCTGACATCAAAATCAGGGTCAGAAAATTAGATAGACCTATTAAAGTGTATATATATATATATATATGTGATTTTTTAACCAAATGATGCAATATTAATATAAATATTACCTCTAAAGTTGATAAAGATGATAAATTAAATTTTAAATTAATATAACCTTTTTGAAAAAGAAACCACAAAAAAAAAAAAACCGTGCGTGTTTGATTATATAAATCAAAGAAGATAATATTATACTAATATATATATGGAGTTTAAGTATATGATGTATGCAATTTTAGAATGAGCTTGCAAAACTCAAGGGTTACTAGCTAGACATGTAAAAAAAAATCAAAAGGTAATTGTAGATAAACCAAAAAGTATTAGTATAAAAGACAATTTTGCAAAAAATGTAAAATAAAAAGCTAATTTGTAAGCGGAAGAAACTCAATGGAGACACAACCCCATAGAAACTTCACCATCATCTCATGCACGTCCTTCCTTTTGTCACCCAAAAAGCATTTTAATTTTTTTTTTTGTAAATAAAAAATCATTTTAATTAAGCATAAGTTCTATTAGTTTTCTTAGTGGAAAATTTTATTTATTAAATTTCATTTTTTATGAAGTTGATGCTGTTAGATACGTTCTAATACGTACGTTTCTTATCAAAATATACGAAATGCAATGCTATTTTATGAATACTATAAACTATCTATACTATATTTTATAACTTCGAAATCTAGGAGCATATAATTAATCTGTATATTTTTATCAATGAAAAAACTAAATAAAAATATTACTCTTAATTATGATATATCGTCAGGTTTTTTTATATAAAAAAGGTGGGAAAGTTTAGACATTAAAATCAATTATTTACACTAACTACTAGGCTACTACACTTTATATAGTAAATTGAAAGGAGTGTTTTATCTCACAAATATATATGTAATATTTATATATAGATAATTCAGTTATATTATACTAGTATTATTAATGGACCCACATGCAAAAATAATAGAATAAATGAATGTGAATTGAGTGTAAATCAAGGACCATAAAAGTCGTAGTCGGAAATGAGTAAATATAAAAATGTTTTGCATGCATCGCATCACTAACTTAAAAGGATCTATCATGCCCTTAGTGCCATTGATTTTGTTCCTTCTAGACTTTTTTAAAAATTGAAACTTTATTTCAGCAATTTGCAATGATTCTGTTGTTGAAGGCGACATCATGCATCAGCTTTTTCCCGACGTAAAATACATTAAATTATCAAAAGGTTTATGTACATATCTAAGTATTTTTGTTAAACTTTTTATACATGAGGTGTATACCATCTTATTATGTTAAATATATATATATATATACAAGCTAATTTTTTTTAAAATTGATCACTAGCCTACAAAAACGCATTAGGTGAATTTAGATGAATTAAAAAAATTTATGTGATATATCTAATTTTTTTTTATAATTTTATCTAAAAACCATGAGATTTAAAATTTTGTATTTTTAACTAAGAAAATACATATGAAAACCCACTACTTAAATATTTTTAATAATAGTGATTTTGATGGTATTTTTTCAAATTATTAATTCAATAATAGTGGATCTCATAAGACGTTTTGAAATTCATGTTTGAATAATCGTATATATGCAATTTAAACATAAATTCTTCCAAATTTCACATTCAATACATCTCCTACAAGATTTTAGATATTCCTATATATATATATAATTAAAAATTAATTTACAAACATATATATATATATATATATATATATAATGTTGCCTATTTATAAAAAAATTGTCACATCCATGCATGGATTATACCCAAAACCATAGAAGAAAAAAACCGGTTGGATCATAACATCCAGCTCTAAGTTGTACGACTATATAGCCAAATCAAATTAAGTCAATATCAATGCATTGTTGAAGAGACGTTAATTAAACAAGTTCTTGGTTGATAAAGACACGACGTGTGATTCGAAACAAAAGGAAAAGAGCTAAATTTATATGGATATAAGTGATGGATGATAAGGAAATATTGAAGAAAGTGCAGCACTTAATATGAGTATATGAATTGATGGGGAAAAAAGGTTCGTCCACCAAATTGGATCATGAGGGGTTTTGTGAAGAAAGGGTCCTACACGAGACGACATTAACAATAACCATATAGCTATAAACCAAGGGCCAGTGAAAGAAGGTTTTAGTTTTGATGAGCCACTTCTAACATAAGCATGACGGTTTTTTGCTAAAGCCTTAATTAGTTTATTATATGCTTCACGTTTTTATTGTTTGTGGGAAATGAGGGGAAAATATAAAATAAGCTAGATGCTTAAACTGTGAATGCTTAAAACTTAAAGTTTGTATAGCTAGGCATCTTCTGCTAACGATTTTAAATATTACATGAATGCAAAAACTTTTTTTTGGCGGGACAATATTTAGAATAGATTGATGGTATATACTATAATATATTTTATGAAAATTTTGAAAACTATATTATATTTTGAAATAATTTTAAACATACATAATTTTTTCAAAAATATCAATTTTAACCTTACATTAAAATAAGTCAATACAAACTTAATTATTAATCGAAAAATATGTAAAACTAAGTAATTAAGTTAACAAACAAAATTGTCAACTAATAAATACGTTAGTTGTTTTAAAATACGTCAACTGAGTTTAAAATTTAGTCGATAAACCTGTAAAAAAGTTAACAATTATAATAATATTATTTTGTAAAACATCTACTGGATAGTAAATATGTCAGTTTTAGTAAAATAAATTGACATAAATTAAAATTTAGTCACAAACAGAAAACATAATTCAAGTGTTACTATAAGTTACTTTTATCAGAAATTTAGGTAAATAATATGTAAAAATAAATCAATTGTTACGATAACTCAACTTTACAAATAAAATTATCGACCAATAAATATATCAATTGGTTTAAATTAAATCAATATAAAATTAAAAAATAAGGGTATGTAATTTCGTTTTTTTGATATACATAGTAAAGAGGTATTTTTCAAAAATGTAAAAATACAATATATTTTCTGAATTTCTAATAAATTTATGGTAATTATCAAAATTCCCCATTAATTATATATATATATATATATATATATATATATCAAAGCTGAAAAACATAAGTATAGTCTATACACAAATTTATATGGGAATATATGGAATGAAAACGTAATTAGAATTTTAGAAAAACGAAAAGAATACTAAGGCTTGATATGAAAAAATTTAAATTCTAAATTTAAAAGTAGATTTTACATATGGTGACTTACAATAAAATTTTTTTATAAAAAAGAATTAATTATTCAAAACAAAATTTTGCTATGACTGTTTTAGATTCATTACTGAGAAAGAGTTGAAACAATTATTAGAGTAATTAACGTTTAAGAATTTGTTTACTTCCTTCGTTTTTAAAATAATGTCGTTTTAGCTATTATTTTTTGTTACAAAAAATATCGTTTTAGATTTTGAATGCGGAAATTTAATGAGTTTGATTTTTTTGATCAACAGAATAATTGGAGTATGTTTTTCTATTGGTTGAAATACTTAATGTTAATTTTATGGATAATATAAATTTTTTAATTATCTGAAAAATCTAAAAAGATAATTTTCAAAAAAATGAGTATTTTATTTTAAGGAGTTGATAGAAGAAAAAAACTCATGGGGAAGGAAAATGAATATTATGGGATGCTTTAGCTTTAAAGCTTTATGTGTTTTTTAACACCTAAAAGTCAAAGGAAATTAAAAAAGATGGGAGAAAGACAAAATGGAAGAACAATGCCTCCACGAAGTCAGATTATGGCTCCCTAATCATTACTTTCATTTTTATTATTCACTCTTTGATGCCTATTCCCTACCCAAATCTATTATATACTCACACATTCACATCATTATATTACTTATATATATATATATATATATATATATATAATNTTATATATATATATATATATATATATATATAATTTTTTTTTTCACAATCACAAATACAAACAATATAAGCATGTATATAATGAGTGAATATAATTGCAACTTTAATTAATGATCATCTGATAAAAGTTTTATAAGATGACCTTCTAACCTATTTTGGTTAAGGATTTAATTTACCACTCAAAAAGTTTAAAAAATATTTAAAATCAACTCTTAAGAATTTTCATTACTGATATATGCTGATTAAATAATGGTCGTACTCTTTCTTGATTGATTTTCTTTATATAAGCAGCTAATGCGCTATTTAATAATCAAAATGCAATTTTCATGTGCTGTATTAGCTAATTTAATTGTTAACAAGTATTAAATGAAAATAAAATATTTGATCATATGTACCTTGTATTGACTTCTATGTTATTTCCCTTTTGTATAGTTTAGTAGATATGGACAAGCTTGTCGATGCAAACTTAATTATTAAATCATTTAAAGATAAGGATATGTATATATATATATATATATCCAATATGTAATATGTGTATAAGAGTACAAATATATGAATACCCACGTATAATTTTATATTGGTTGCTTCGTCTCATATGTCATACTTAATGGCATGGCTTAATGCAAAAGAAATTATAAAAAATGAGTTGACCTAAATATATCTTTGTTTTAGATTATAATAAGTTTAATAGACCTTTAAGCAAGAACGTTATTCATGAAAACATGCTTACAACAACCAGTCATATTATTAAATTCTAATTAAACACTCGAACATCATCTTAATTTAACTTTATCTCATTATCCCTTTAAAGATTTTTATTTTATTTTTTATTTTATTTTTGTGACCAGTATATAGCTGGTATATATGCTTTATAAGTATTTTTCTATTACTTATTAATATATATACATATTATATAAAATAAATGCATGGTTCAAAGCTAGCTAACAAATTCTTCAAAAAAAATAAACACACGTAACATATAAATGGTAGGTTTAATTAACATGTTTATTTAAAAGTTTCATGCAATAAGGTACGACGTCCAAAAGATATTTATTTGTGTGTGGCTTTCAAAATACTGAAAATATATAAGAACGAAAATAAACATATAACAAAAAGTAAGATGAAGATCTCACGCAAGTACATTGAATATTAATTTCATCGTGTTTACTAATTATCAAGAAAAGAAAGAGACACCATTAATGACATTCCATGCACATAGTAATTAATGTAATAATTAGTTATGGGATCATATAAAAGTATGTTAGCGTATTATGGGTAAGAGAGGATATATATAAATGCATAGATAGATTTCAATGATTAAAATTTGCACGAGAAGCATTGTTCATAAATTTAGGGAATGAAATATCAGTTTCTTTCACGAAAAAATAAATGGAAAGGACACTTTATGGTTTCATCAATTCGAGTCATAAGATTGTTTAAAAAAAGTCAGCATGCATATGATATAGTATGAAGTTACTTTATTGTATTCATCATTTGAGATCATAACTAGCTCTGGAAGAAGCGTGCATATATAGCTACTATAGTAACTGTTGTACCTGTACGTAAATTATATATATATATATATGTGTAAATATGTATAAGTGTGAGTGTGTCATGTACGTATATTGACATGCATATACAAATTTGTTTTTGTTTAGTGATGCGTTATAGTCAGTATCTTTCTATAAATTAACTATTTGAGCATTTTTTGTTTTTGTTATGTGAGTCTAGGTGATCTTAATTTAGGTGTTGGTAAACTTAAAAACTTCTAATTAATAGAATATGACTTTTCTTTCGGTTCTACAGTCTTTTAATCTAGCAATAACAAAATATATATTTTATATGAAAAATAGGTAGCTTATATATATGTCTCAAAATATATGTAGAAACAGTAAATTTGTTATTTACATTAACGGTTTATAATTTTGATTAAGTATCTTGAGTATTCTAAAGGTATAAGAATTAGTTTCCTTAGATTTCAGAAATATTGGTCCTAGAAAAAAATACATTTTATATAGAAAAATTTAAAACTTTTAAAAAATTACCAATTTTTACAATTTTTTTTAAACGGTTGTTTGTGTTTCTAATATCCAAAAATGTTTGATTAAAAACTAATATTATGTTGTTTTTACATGTACTAAAGTAAGTTTACAACTATATATTTGAATTTAAAGATATCATCCATTTCTATAAACTAAATGGGTGTATAAATATAGTTTGGTAGGTGGTTTGCCATATATATAGTATATGTATAAAAGAAAGAATATGCACTCATTAATACAATGAGAATCTGATCATAAACTATATACTATAGGGGCTAATTAATGGCTTGACCGTTAATCAAAACTAAAAAAAGAAGCAAGTAAAGACAAACTAATTAAAATCAAAATTATGGATAATAAGGCATATAAAAACAAAGAAGGAACAAAAACGGCTTATACCTAGCAACGACATATACTTGTGACCTAATTTAACATGGAGACAGATTTTGTGGAATTTTAGTTCTTAAGTTGCTGTCATGTTCCTCAGTACACCAACCCCCTCCCTCCATGAATATACCCTCTCCACGTTT
Source organism: Iberis pinnata (assembly GCA_900406425.1). Classification (NCBI taxonomy): domain Eukaryota; kingdom Viridiplantae; phylum Streptophyta; class Magnoliopsida; order Brassicales; family Brassicaceae; genus Iberis; species Iberis pinnata. The sequence goes on along the minus strand of OVBE01006224.1, from coordinate 9,415 downwards.
CCTTCTTTTTCTATTTTTATTATTATGTATATATTGTTTCTGTTTTTATCCTATACTATTCTCTTCATCTTTTTTGCTTTAACAAGTATTTATATGTAATTTTTTTAAAAAAATGGAGGAGATTGTAGTTACGGCAAGCAACGTGGACAATAAAAAAGCTTAAAGAAAAATGAAATTAATAGAAAGAAAAAAGAAAAACCTGAGATTCGTGCTCCAATCGCAACTTATTCACCAAATATTTCATCAATACTCGAACAGTCATATTCCCGTCCCTACCAAATCCAAAGAACACCAAATTTTAATTAGCCATAATAATCTCTTTCTTTTCATAAAGTTAACGTTGTTTTTATCTATCATCTTCTTATTAATTAGCTACCTGCTTTGAGAAATAATTGAGAATTAATGGTATAGAATCTTACTTGATTCTCAAGTAGCTCTTCGGTATCTGAGGCAAAACTGGCTCTATTGTCCTATAAAATTCACCCAATTAGACAAAATCAAGAACTTAATTAATTATTATAAGCAGAAAAAAAAATGTAGTCATATGTATAAAATCTATAAAGAACCAAGAATAAGAATCTTGAAAAATCGGTTATATATCAATAATGTTGCACTCACTTTCTTATAATAATGAAGTAACATAATAAGAAGTTAAAACTTGTAGCACTTACTGGTTTTGAGAAGCTTGAAGGAGGAACCAAATGCCAGAATGGGGTCTTCTAGGAGGATCAATGACTCTAAAACTCGAGCTTGGACCAGCCACAACATCAGGATTAATAAACTGTGGCTGAAAATTGGACCGACCAAAGAATGGTCCCATTAATGGCATCATCAAAGAAGCAGATGCTGATGAAGATGATGATGATTGCATTAGGTTTTGTGGGACAAAAGGTGTTCTAAACGCAGCTGCTGCCCAAGAACCAATCATCTCTTGATCAGGCCTTGTAGAAAACATTAATGGATTCATCATCATCCCTCCGGTTTGATGATGATTCTGATGATGAAAGAGAAGACTACTAACTCCTTCTTCTCTATTACTTGAACCGCCAGAGAAAAGATTAAGTTCTAGAAAAGAATCTCTTTTAGCCGTTGGATCAGTTCGATGATGTTGTCGATGGTCAAGATCCGGTTTAACATTAATCTCCTCATGACCTAGACTTAACTGAAGCCATCCTTCTTGTCTCATTTCTTGATGATGATCATCATCTTCTGCTTCTTTATTGTTATTGTTGTTATTGTTATCATCGTCGTCTTTAGAAGTAGTACTTCTAGGCTCTTCTTGATCAGCCATGATTAAACTACAATCTTTCCTACAAACTTGGTGATCAGATCCTAAACGAATGTCGTTGTTGTCGTCCTCGGAGACGGCAGAGAAATGATTAGACTTTTGTAATAACCTCATATAATCAAAACTGTTTGAAAACTCATATGGAAGAAGAAGTGTTGAGGAGGAGGAAGATGAGGATGATTCAGCAGCCGGAAACATGACAGAATCCGATCACCGGATAAGCCACAAGAAGCCGGAGAGGAGAGGAAAGAGAAGTTATTAATGATCTCAACATGAGGGGAGAAGAAAGAGACAAGATAAATTAGGGTTCTTAGAGATCAAGAAGCTTAATAAGCATGGTCGGAGACCGGACAAGCCATGGAGCTATAGCTAGTTAGAGAAAGAGAAAGAGAGAGAGGATATATTTGTGTTGAAGATAAAAGAGGACAAAGAGAAGTGAAGAATAAATTTAGCAAATCCCACTTTCTATCAATTGTTTGATATCTTGTGGAAATGAAAGCGTTGCAGAGAAAGAGAAAGAGAGAGTAAATCCAAAAGAGAGAGAGAGAGATATAAAGAGATGGAAGGTCAATATTGTAATTATAGAGAGTAATGGCCACTTCTAATATATGAATAACTTCTTATGCGGTCAATCTCGGTACATACAGAGTAATGGGGCATTCTTATATACACTAACGTATATTCTATTCTCTTTTTTGTTACCACATTTACATATATAGCTTTAGAAAACTATATAGGAAGATAATTGTACAAATATGTAAATTTTTCAAATATTTTATTATTTAAAAACTTATAGTGACAACTCATTTTTGAAATAGCACTTAGTTCAAAAACAATATTGGCATTGTTGACATGAGAAAACACTAAATTTTAAATAAAACATTCGTTTTCTTTTTGCTAAAAAAAATAATTAAGAAAATGTTATTCAATTTTTAGAATTTGTATTATCATTTATAGTTAATTATTTATCAAAATATAACATATAAATTAGATATTACAAAATTGTATATTCGTCTAACTCCGTTTAGATCTCTGCGTATACGTTTAGATGTTAGGTATTAGTTTATTGTTCAAGTGGCGCCTAGCGTATTTTAGAACGCTGAATCTAGTGCATAGAGAAAGATTATTACTTCAACCTCAATTGACAAAGAAAAGTTAATGATTTCTTTGAGAGATATTCAATTTAATTTGTGGTTCATTTAGTTTAGATTTAATATCATTTTTAGCCGAACTTAAAGGAATATTAGTTTAGCTTAGTTTGGTTTGTATTTGGTCTGCCTAAATTGGGATTGCTTTAATTTAGTTTAATTATATACTCCCTTTGTTTCACAATGTAAGTAGTTTAAGGTTAGGGCACAACTATTAAGAAAATTATTTAATTTTAAACATTCCAAGATAAAAACCGCATTCCAAAACAAACCAACCAATAATAAATCATTCTGCAGAATATAAAGAGTCAAAAACACAAAAATACATTAAAAATACATTAAATTTTGCATTGAAAAGTGAAAACAACAATCATTTTGAAACAAATTTTTTTCTCTAAAACTACATACATTGTGAAACGGAGGGAGTAGTTTTTTCTATCTCAAAAAACAATTAATTACAGTTAATGGAGTATAAATTTAAGCAATATAATATATGTTATCATACCAAACTTAATTAGTATATGAGATGACAGTATCTTCAAGCTAAAAATTTGAACTCATTCCCAATTTTTTTCTCTTTAAAGAATATGGCTCTAGGCTTTAAGAACTTAGGTAAGAGTTCTATTCTAGCTTTTTAAGAACCGAGATCTTAGATAATATTTAACTGTATTTTTATTATCTATATTGTAATATAAAACATTGGAATTTAACACAAAAGAACATATGTTTTTATTTATATAAAATAACATATGTTTTATTTATATATAATATTAAAATACATTTAAATAATAGTTTTGAAAAGTATGAATACATATGTAAACAGAAGAAGTGCGTGTGTATTATGCTTTTTTATATTTTTAATATATGATAGTATATATATATATATATATACACATATATATTAAAAAATTAAATTAATTACTTCTGAGTAATATATAAATTTTAATTTCAATTAAATTTTCATTTTAAATAAATAATCTCTTAAGAAACTTCTATTGATGTTGAATTATTATATTTTTTTGAAGATTTCATGTATATATATAATATAATATAATTTTAAAATGTTTTGGTTACATAAATAGTAGGAGAATATTTATTAGTCGTATTTGGTTTTAAGGATAAATATTTAATTTTTAGACATTTTTATCTTTGATGAATTTTTTTAATCTATTCATTGTTTTAATTGCATATACTGTAACATTTTTTAAAAATAATGTTGTTTTAAAAAACTCTTCCCTTCTAACATATAGCAGATGTCAATAAATTGAAATTTTATAAAACTGGGACTATTTGAATATACTTTTACCAATAAATCCAATGATTTTTAAATTTGGCTTATAATTACGAAAATTACTTACTGCTAAAAAATAATGCATTCCAATTTGATATTAATTTTCTTTTAAATCATATGAAAACTTATAAAACAAGAGGAGTATTAAATACGCTAATAAACCAAGTTCTCATGTTAGAATCCAAAAAAACTTGTACGTTTTCGGATTTTCTTATCTAAATTTGGTAAATTTGATGTTAATTATTTTTTCTAGAAATGGATCATCATTCGCTGTCTAATTTGTTTTGTATAAATTCATGTTTTAGAATTTTAACCACATATATGTACATCTTTAGAATCAGATGGCCACCAACTTTCAATTTTCAATGGCTCAAAAAAAAAATTTGTTTAGAATTTATTCCAGAACATGCATGATATACAATTTTGAATATACTACTGTTTCATATCGTATCTTCACTGTTTTACTTATTATAATTTTGGTCATAATTAAAGGCCTATCTACAAATATATACATAGATAAATATTTTTTTAATATTGAACTAATTAACTAATCTAGCTGCATGGAGGACTCAATCCACAAAAATAATATAATCAAATAAAACCAGCATTTCATCTTACGTCATATCAAGCCAACACAATTTTTTGACATATTTTGCACACCAATTCAACGTAAATATATGGTATTAATAATACATATATATAGCAGTATATTCCTCAATATAATGTATTATCATTACAACTAATATCCTTTTATTATAACATAAATCATGCGAGACACAAATTACAAATAATGTTACGTATATACAACAGAGAATATATGTTCACTCATGCATACATACTCGACACAATTTTATAACTTTGTCTTATTTGACGTACTTAGTTCAGGAGATGCAAAACCATATCTTCAACATAATTAATTTAATATGTTTTGTTCGGATTTTTTCTTTCTTTATTTTTTTGTTTGTTAATCTTTGATAGCATTAATGCAATAGATCTTCATTTATGCTAGATTAAACAAATAAAAAAACCAATTACAATTTTAATACATATATATATATATATATAACCTCTTTTTATATATTTCACCAAAACAATTTAGATAGTTTGGCTTTTTTCAAAAATAAAACTTATCAGCTAGTGTTGTAATTTCATCATGAAAACATTGTAACCTATTACTCAAAAATTATTCAAGTTTTNCAAACAAAATATATATATATATATATATATATATAGTAAACCAATTACAATATATATATATATATATATTTATATAACCTCTTAGTATACATTTTACCAAAATAATTTGTATAGTTTGACTTTTTCCAAAAAAACCATATCAAATATTGTTGTAATTTCATCATGAAAACATCGTAAACTATTCGAAAATAATTCAAGTTTTAAAATAAAAATATATGTAGAAAGAAAAAGTATAAAATTACAGCTTGTATTTTGACATTTGACAATGAAAAGCGTATAAACTTCAATTAATAGCTAAAGACACACCTTACTAATAGAAAAGTGGCATGTAAACATATTTTAAATTAGGAAAATATTCAATGAGTTGACCGAGTCAAATTATAGTTAACATATTACGTAAATTTGTTTTTGTTATTTTGTGTTGTCTTTACTCTTTAAATATAAAAAGAGGTTACCCTTTTAAAATATGTTTTTTTGGTATTTCTAGTGTTAATATATAAAAGCTGGGTTTTTTTTTCAGTAAAGCCAGAAAACGAGAAGAGTGGAGTGCGAGGCATGATGACAAAATACCTGTCAAAATTACAATTATTTAGATATGAAGTGTTTTAATAATCCCAAGAATAATAGTTAATTATTCCTAAATGAAAGACTTGGAATATTTAAGTCGTTGATTTATAAATAATACAAAAAATAACGCCAAGGCATGCACCAAGAATGATGATGTTTTCGTTTAAAAGCTCATTTCCCAAGATCATACAGCAAAACATATACAGAATTCTGATGCTTTGAGAGACATTGTTTCTCATCGAATTGTACTTCTACTAAGAACCATGTGCTCCCCAACAATCTTATATATGCTATAGTACGATTTTCCTAAATATATATATAATAGGCATATTGTAGTTATATATCCCAACCTAATGGAACTTACTCTGTTGAACTAGATAAACTAAAGAGGAACTTTTTGATCATCCTTAAAATTTCACCTTCTGTTTTTCAAGGCTTTAAATCGACATTAAGAGACCCCATACTTGATATCAGGATCTCTTTGATTCCACCAGATATGGTAATTATGATTAAGTGAATTGGAGTTTTCTATGTCATTTGGGTTTATAGTACAAATGGAAAATTCTAATCCTTTGCTTGGTCCATTGTTGTTTCTATACCAATCACCTTGGCTTTGATTGTGAAGTATTAAGCCTAATTATTTATCTTTACCTGAGTTTTAACTAAGACATCACTAAAGCTAGAACAAAAGCTCTCAAAAAGCAACTAGTCAAAGCATGGTGAAAGTGCAAAACCTAATACCAAAATATAGAAAAAACAAACATTCATGATTCCATCAAAACTTGTATGGTCCATAATTAAATTATCAAATCTAGTTCATAAGAATAAATCCAACAATATTCTCATGAAAAATATGTCAATGAAAAAGGTACAAATTTTTAATGTCAAAATTTATAGTTTCTACTTAAAAATGGTGGACTCCAAACCAATTATAAGCAAGCGAGAGCTTTCCAACTTATATGCCATGAGAAAACGGTTGAAGAAATATCGATTGTTAGATCTTCGCGGTTAACTACTTCATCGAGAAGCTTCCACCAGGTTGGTTAAATCGCAAGAACTATCTCAAGTACAAGAAGAAGACTATGTCTCTCAAAGATGTAATTATGAGGTTCAGATGGAAGCCAGAAACCGCATTGCAAATGACTTTCAAACACATGAGCATAATGTCAGTGTGGCTATAAAGGCAAATGAATATTATATTGAAAAGCAAATCTTAAAGCGACTTTCCAAAAACTTCAATAAAATGAATTATTTGCGAATATTGTTCAAATGAAAGTGCCAGCATTGTGGCAATTTGGACCAAAAATATGATGTATGTCAAAGCAAGGCGAAGGAGACCGAGAAATCTTAAGACATTTTGGCGGAAGAAGACCTCGGTGTTGTGGTCACATACGTTAACATGGTTGACGAAAACCCGATGAAATGGTGATACGACACTAGTGTCAAAACTCACTTCTGCATTAAGAAGATGTTCAGTACCTTAATACACTAAGATTGTACTGTATATATAATTGCCATAGCACAACAAGTGCAATAATATAAATGGGATCAAATCCAAAAATACCAAAAGTTATACGAACAATTTAATTAAAAATGGTTAGAGAAGCTATATTGTTTTTTTTTGTGAGTTAAATGGTGAAAGAGTGGTAAATTAAATAATGTGAACTTATAAATAAAAGACGCTAAGCATTATAAAATTTCACTAGTTATCAAATTCAACAATTCATATCATCGAACATAGATTATTACAAAAATAATTCTAGATCACTTTGATCCTTAAGTATTAAATCTCTATGTTTAAATAAGTAAAAAAAACTAACTCCTGCTGAATTAGTTAAGATTATTAAAACATTCAACAATGTTCAAATTTTACTCATCTAGGTCATTTCACGTTTCTAAACCAAATATCTTTGTATTTATCATCCTAATATCATGAACTAGGTGATAAATATAATTCAAGCATTAAGCATAAACCTATTCAAAGAACCTAATGATTTTAATCATGTTTGATAACTTTAACCGTTAAATCCTGATTTTCCAGAAAAACTCTAAAATCTAACTATGAAACTATCAAACATAACTTGATGAATATAAAGCATAGATGAATAGAAATCATAATCATAAGCATAAAATGAAATAAGAGGGTTTAGAAATCCTCCCCGTAAGAAGTTTAGGATTTTGATCCTGTCTCCCTCAAAAGCTTTCTAAATCTAAAACGAATAAAGCATAAAAAGAAAATAATGCCTAACTATATATTTTTTAGTCTAAATATAGGAAAAAAGGTAAATCTAGAATTCTTCTTTGGGACCAATTTCACAAAATTTCCATTCTTATTTACTTGGTACAAGCTAGGGTCGGTCGATCCCTTTCTTAGGGTCAATCGATCTTATTTCTCTGAACAAAGGGATCGGCCGATCCCATATGGATTGGTCACTCCCATATGGACGATTGATCTGGAAAATCACTCACTGAGAAAAGGATCGGTGAACCCTTCTTGCATGTGTTTCTTATGCGAAAATGATCGATAACTCGTTCTTCATAACTTTTGATTGTGTCGTTATATTAACTTTAAATCACCTTCAAATGAAAGGTAACTCACGTGGCTATCTTGTGACCAGATTTCAACTTCATCCAACAATAGAAACACTGTCAAACAATGGCAAACATCTACACTTCAGTATGATTCTACACCTGTATATGTCCATATGTACCCAAAATCTCCCAAGACGGCCAAATCTTCTCCAAAGCGACCTCAAACCTAAATTTTTGTAAAAGGTCAAAAGACTCTAAAAATAAACTATGACTTGATTAAAACTATGAATTAAGTGGTAAAACACCGTAAAAACGACAATATCATACTTATATGAAGAGAGAAGTTGAAGAAAAATTGTTTATAAGAAACACGACATCCTCCAAGATTGTTCACTGTGGAAGAGTCATGCTAATGATGACATCTGGGACTGAAAACATATTGAAAAATGTGAAGCATGTGCGAGATACAAGGAATAATATGATCTCCGAGACTCTAGTGAGTAAGGCTAGATTTGCTATCAACTCTGAGTGTGACAAGCTGATTTTCAGGAATTTTGGGGTGAGTAATTTGTTAAGGGAGGACCGATCAAGATGCTTGTTGAGACAATCCTGTGTATTAAAATTAAGACTAATTCAAATGTTGTTTTAGTTTTAATTGTAACCGTGAATAATTCGATGAACTAATAACAATGATGTTTTTTATTTTCTTGAGTATTTTAATATTTGGTATGAAAATTTTGGATATGTGAATTAGAAATAAATACAAAGACTAATGAATATGAATCTAATCCCAAAATTTTAAACAAGCAAAGATAAATGTGAAGTGTGTACATTCCAAAATCACAAAAAATGCCATCACCCCAAGTTAAAATAATTATCGATCCTCTGAATTTAATATACACAGACTTGTGTAATTTAAAATATCTATCAACTACATGCGCCAAAAAGTATTTTGTGTCATTTAGATGATCTCACGAAATACTGTTATGTATATATGTTACATAGTAGAGATGAAATGTTGAAGAAATTAAAAGACTATAAGCGTGAAGTTGAAAATTAATTAATTAAATAAAAATATGAAATGATTAGAAGTGATAAATGAGGTGAATATGATGCATCTTTTAATGCCTTTTTTCAAGAATATAACATTGGTCATCAGAAAACTGCTTCTTACTCACATGAATCTAATGCAATTGTACAACAAAAACACCACACTCTTAAATAAATAATGAATGCAATGTTGCTGGGATATGAGTTAGCCCATAATATATAGGGAAGGGGCGTTATTGACCAAAAAAGATATCCTCAAAAAGTTACGGATAAAATCCTTAAATTCTTTTGGAAAAGTGTTGCTCCAATATATATATATATATATATATATATATATATATA
>OVBE01006223.1:0-20235 GCA_900406425.1 Iberis pinnata | reverse complement strand
ACGGATATAATCCGTCAGGATTTTCCGGTCATTTTTGGCTGGTTTTTCTTGTAGTGGATGATCCATCCGAGAGACTCTTTTATCCATCTTGTTATGTTCCAGAGAGATAAGATTAAAAGTGCCATAAAAGAAGTTGACCTAGTCTTCAAGGCCATGAATCACCGGACTTTGGAAACCGCCAGGTTCAATGGTTTGTTGCGGGGACAGACTACTGGACACATTATTTCTAACCATTTTTGTCGCACCAGTCATAAGGTTTAACATAATATTTTAATAAGAATAGAGTATGAGTATTCTCAAATGAAAGAAACTCCTGAACTTTATTAAAATCTCAAAAATGTTTTCTACACTACCCGTTAAAGCTATTATACAAAATACCCCGCACCTTTATTCTTAACATCCTTTTATATCATTTGCCTTATAATCACGTGCTTCCCCTGATCCTCCTTGATCCGTGAATTTCTCTTCTTAGCCTTTTTCAACATTTTCCTCATCATTCTTCATTAGTTGTCAAATTCTCCAACTCGTCCACCTCATTTTTTTTTTCTTGAGCCCTCTTCTTGCGAATATAAATATAGATAGGCTTATCACTTCCATACGTAAGGAATTCGTTATGTTTCCTTTAACACACATCTGATATGGGGTCGAAGCTCATTGCTCTATAAACCTGGGAATATATATATATGTTAGATTTGAGATTTTAGTCGATTACTTTTGGTATCTCAAGTTAGGGCTTACGCTTCGACGATGTTTTCTATGGTTGTTGGACGTTAGAACTGACATGAGTGTGTTGTAGTTTCAGACATGATTTCAATTTGTTTTCGTTGACCCATGTGAATTTCATGTTCACTTCATCATTTGGGTAACCTTATCGAATTTTAAGAAAAACTCACTCGATTCAGTAGGTAGTCGAACTGTTTTAGCGATATGCTAATTTATGAGCTTAATGGCGTAATGAAGCATTGAGTCATTCATTTTTAACCATGCAATTGCAATTCTCACTCAGTATTAATACCTCTTTTGAGCAGTTTCGTTGATTGTCGACCATTATTGTTTAATTTAGTTTATGGGTTTTAGGAAAGGGGGTAGTAATTGTTGATTGAGAATCTCACCTAGGTCAAAAATTTGAGATTTAATGGTTGCTTTGAAAGATACGCTTTTTGTTGCTACGGTTATAAAAAATAATTTTTGTTTTTACTAAAAGTCGAGATGTAATTTATACAAGTTTCTTAGAGAGTGATCTTGATTCAATGGACTTTTCCTTAAAAGTCTTTTTTGAATCGAAGTTGGTGAGTTCACTTGACCTAGCTTATAATAGACCAAATTTGGACCTTTCTTTTTCAATTGAGATTGTACCTTCTTCCAGCCAAGCTGATTTAAACTTTTGCGGCCAAAATTATGATTGGACTTTTAGAAAGATCGCCCATTAAATCGATTTTCCACCAGACCTTTAAAAGCCACAAATATCTCCTCGGCCTGAGATTTATGTTTCATGGAATAAAGCCAAAAATAGCATGAAAAATGATATACTAGAATTAAGTAATAACGATAGTGATCATGTGAAATAACATGAGATGTCCAAACGTTTGTATAAACGACTACCAAAGGATGAGAAATTGTAATACTCGAATTAGAAAAGGGAAATTTATGTGTTCTTATAGAAGACAATCTGAGAAAGGTAATAAATGTTTAACTGAACCGGAAATTGGAAGTTTAAATTGATTAACAACAAACTTTAGAATAGAAAGAGAAGGGTGTCTTAGGCGAGAATTCCAAGAAGATAGTGTGGGTGTGGGTGTTTGTGTAGCATGAAGTACTCTTTTTGTGTGAAGTGCATCGACCATTCATATGGATCATGTTTAGTACTGTCTTGGAGTCACTGGATCTCTGTACTGAGATCCTTCACCTGAAATGAGGTTGGGAAAAATTCAACCGAAACACTGTTAACTTTACAAAGCTTGTAGACTAAAATAAGATTCTTATGTATATGAGGAGCATAAAGAACTTTATTTAAGACTAGAGATTGTTTATTTGAAGAGAGTAGTGTTGAACCAGTTTGTTTAATTTGCAGGCCATAACCATCTGCAATCAGGAGGTCGTCACCACCATTGTATGGATGGTGAAGAAACAGATTCTCTAGGCTAGCCGTAACGTGATACGTGGCACCACTGTTAAGAACCCAATTGTTGGAGGAGTATTGAGATCGAGTTGCAAGATTGGCTCGAGGCTTCAGGTGTTATAAGGAGAGCCAAATTGCCTAGCTATCACTTGCAATTGTTGAAGTTGAGGACAACGCTTGGCAGATTATCCTTGAAGACCACAAATCTGACATTTACCCAGGTAAGGTCTCTGTGGACGTGAGTTAAACCTACAGGTTTGAGAAGATTGTTGAGACAAATAGTTGTTGTGATTTGGCTTAATTGTAGATTGATTGTTGTACTTGTTCTTGGAGCAGTTGTTGTTGGTGCGAGTCTAATTAGCCAAATTGGCGGTTACAGGGAACTGAGACGGAGGCGATTCCAAAGATTGCAGTTGTGCTTCATGGTTAAGTAGTTTTTCATGGAGTTCAGTGATTGTCAGAGGAACTTCACGACCTTCAATCTACTCAACAATATACTTGTATGTGTCAGGTAAACATTCTAGGATGAATTCGATTTGATCTTCATGATCAATAGGTTTGTCGAAGATAGCCAGTTGATCTATTTTTGTAAGATTCCCTTGAAGATAAACATCTATGTGAAAGTGTAAATTACCCTAAACAACAAACAATTTCTTCAAAAACACTTTTCTTTATTAAGAGCAATACAAATACAGTTTGTTTCTTTTTCACTGATTTGTTTTTCTCTTAACCTTCTTAAAATCTAACACTCTGATTGTTAAACCTTAGAGAGACAAAACTTCTCTCTCTCTCTCTCTCTCTCTCTCTCTCTCTCTCTCTCTCTCTCTCTCTCTCTCTCTCTCATGATCTCACAATCTTACACTTTTTGCGGCTAAGAAGCTTAGATCCTTTTCACGCCTCTTAACCTCTATATATACTAAGGTATAAGCCTATTATAACCCCACCGTTTCTAACATTTCCTTTCTTCCTTTTCCTTTTAACAAGCTAGTTTTCATTTCTTCTTTTTCCTTTCTCAAGATAGTTTACATTTCTTCTTTTTCCTTTTGAACTTATTCCTTTTTATCTTTTCGGTCCTTGTTCGATCAAGAACCTCATTTCCCTTGCTTCTTCAATCTTCCCCTTTTTTACTTAATTTGTCACTTCAAGCATCCATGTGATCAACCTGTAACACAACAAAAAACAACACACATACAAGCACAACATTCCACAAGATCAAATAAGATACATTTTAACACACGCAACCCATCAGTTAATCAAAAGAAATAGATTTAGATTCATGTGGGAACTGGCAACAGACTAAACAAATCCCCCATGTATTTCTAATAATCTCAAAAAGAAAAAATAAATTTACATTTTAAACCACCTGGTATTTCTAATACTCTCAAAAAGACAAAAGAGAACCAAAAATGAACAGACAAAACAACTCCCCCAGAATCTTAGACTAAACAAACTCCCCCTAGAATCTTTACCAACAACCTCGTAGACAAAAACCTACATTAACCGATAAATAACAACTCATATATCCTGAGCAGCTTGAACATTATCAGCAACAACTTCAGGTGATCCAGTAGCTCCCCCTACTTGAATGACAAAGAGAGTCAAAAACGTGTTTAGAAGCACGAACAAACAGAAAAGTACTTATCTGGTCCCATGGCATCTTGAAGGATGCGAATGGCCTGAAGAATAGCCAGACGAAGATGAGACTCCCCTGAAGCAGACGAAGATGCAGGTGTAGTAGCATCAAAATGAGACGTGAACTGAGGCAGGCGTTCACCAGGTTGCAGCGGAACTGGATGCTGCTTGTGCAGAAGTTGAAAGATCATCGCAGGGAAGGGTAAGTTGAACTTGGCCGGAGGACTTTGAGCAAGATGCAACACATGCCCATAGAAAAATGCACCGAAATTGAAAGGGATTTCATGAAACAGCTTGTAAACCATCATGGCTCGTTCCGGACACATATAAATTTTGTTTTTGGAAGGAAACCAATTTTCACAAACATTAGCATAGAGAGCTCCTTTCTCCTTGCTGAAATCAGATCGTTTCAAGTCGATCCAGCCACCTTACCTCTGATATTACTCGGTTTTAATGCATAATAGTGGGAATTTATGTCTGCTATTTTGCATTATTCCGAGTGTTTTCATTGCATATTTGGTAGATTTTTAGGATTCTAAGTGTTCGGGTCGAGTCAGAGCAAAACAAAGCATTTCAGGAGATTTGAGGAGATTTCAGAAGAATTAAAAGATGCAGACAAAGTGCACGATCGGGCAGGTGATATACCTGATCGGGAACATGTTCCTGTAAAAATCTGGAGTTAAAGATCGATCGGGCAAAGAAGATCCAATTTGCAAATAAAGTCCTCAAGCCTATCAATTTTTCCATATTTTGTTAATTTTCTTTTTTAGCCTATAAATACATTTTGTTTTAGGCCTTTAGAACTAAGCTTTATTTTATTTATGAGAGAATTACTAAAAGAGAGGAGATTCAACCTATATTTTGGAGAAGATTTATGAACCCTTTCTAATATATCTATATCTAATTTAAATATGTGTTCTTCTTTGATATTGAATTGTGTTTGCATGTCAATGTCTAAGTAGTTCCATAGTTAGGTTTTAGGGTTTCCCAGGAAAATCATGATTTGATTGTTAGAATTGTCATAAAGGGATAATAAATGTTAGGTTCTGAGTCTAGGTTTGTTATTAATGCATGAATTAGATTGGCCATCTATTTTATTGATATTAGACTGATAAGCACAAAGAGATTTGGTTTAGAAGTTGGATATAGTCTAGATGAATAAGTGATTTTGCTTGCGAGAGTATTGTCTTGATTGCTTATGAACAATTGAATTTGATCTATAATGCATGTTCATGTATTTAAAAGACGGCAAGAGTTTGTCTCTGATAATTTGAGGATAGGGTTTAGTACTCTGAGAGTAGATTATTCCATGTTTGTCTTTCATGTTGAAAACTATTTTCAGAGAAAATCCATGCATGATAAATTGACTTTCAATCCTGATTACATGTGGTTTCCCTAATGTCTGACGCTTTTATTTTATAAGTTTTAAACCATTTTAATTTACTGTTTTGATCACTATCAATCTCATTATTCTCGCTTTAGCTAGATTTGAAACTGAAACTGAACGTGTACTATTCTGGTCTCTATGGATTCGATACCCTATCTATGCTACATTGAACTGTTCTCTGCGGTATTGTTTTAGGATTTAAATTCTACACCTATCAACCTTCTGACATAAACTAAGCAAAATCATCAAGTGACACATGAGAAACAACTTGATTACTTGCTGCAACATCCATGTCTTGTAATCCGAACAGTGAGTTGATCTGTAATGCAGAAAAAGCATAGGTATGGCCCCTAATTCAAGAGCACGTGACAGGTGGAGTCTTAGCCTTAGGGAGATGAGCATAGAACTCGTAGATTATGTTGTGCACAAATGGTTGGAAGTTCTGTGTTATGACCACCAACGTCGATTTTTTGAGAACTTTGGCAGTGGCTGGTGGAAGAGCTCCCATGTTGACTGCTTTCTCGGGTATAAGAGTGTGCTTAACAAAAAAATCTAACCATGCCTTGGGTTGGTGAGAGAATAACCGAGTCCTGTCAAGAGAAGTTTGCGATGATGGCGGTGGTGAAGGAGACGAAGAGGGTGATGGCACAAATATGGAGCGCTTAGGAGGAACCATATTTTTGGAGCGCTAAGTCGTACTTTGAGTGCGATTCCTAGTCACCATAGTAGACTCTGTGACCGAGTTATCTGAGACTTGAATCGGAGAGGCAGGAGGCAACGGTTGATGCGGAGGAAGTAAGACAGACGCGGCAGACCGGACTGGACTGTTTCGTGATGGTGAATGCATGGACTAAGGAAAGGAGAACCGTGGTTCATTAGAGACTGCAATCGGTGCAGGGGGTGCCGCTTCAAAGATAAACACCGGGAGATTATCGAGAGGCCAAAAATCGTCAGAAAGCGTACCACGCAAAGGAGAATCATGACTTGGACTTGGTGGAGACACATACTTCTTGGCCATATTTAATAGAAAAAATTTCATGATGTCGAAACCCTAGAGACAAGAGAGAAATTGAGCAAAAAGCAAGGAAGAGAAGATGAGCAGTCCTAGAGAAGAAAGATGTTTAAAACGAGATTAAGATCGTAAATATCATAACCCTAGGTAATAATTCGCGCCTGTTTACTTTCCTAGACATGTTTGCTTACAAAAATCGTGGGCCTGCAACATGGGCCATACTCATCCCAAAATTTATTCATTAAACATTTTAAAACACACATAGAAACCTCCTCATGAGACACGAACATGCACAACCTCACAGCCTGATACCATTGATATACAGACATTCCACAGCTCAAAATAGATCATATTGATGAGGAACACACAGGAAACCAAATGATCACCAGGCAGACTATCAATTAAAAGAGATTGAAATTAAAGAAATACACAGGCGTAGAGATGTGAAACCAGATTAAGCGAGAATTCACAGAACTTGATCACAAGAACACACCAGCACTCAGATGTTGCTGACTAGTCTTTCGCACTGGCATACATTTATCTTTGACAGAACAGTTTTCAACCCCGATAAGTATAAACCAGGCAGCTATATATATGACAGTCTGAACTATCACTTAACTTTTCAAGTTCAGACAGGAACACCCCCTTTTTGGTATAAGAAAAACACACATTTTATGTCTGCGGGGTGATTAGCTCTTTGACCTCCGTGGTTATACACCATACTAGTACTGTCTGTCTCAGACGGCATGACAAGCAGCTCTTTTTCAGCTACTGAGACTTGTTTATGAGAAACTCCCTGATGTACTATGTGCTCAGTTTGACCGTTTATCTCAACCATAGACTCTGCCAATCACAGTTCACACACTCCTATGGCCTTTCGAAGATTAATAAACTGACTGAAATCAAGTGGTTTTGTAAACATGTCTACAAGCTGAAAATTTTTTCCCACATGCTCAATCAAAATAATTTTATCCTCATCCAACTCACGAATGAAGTGGTGTCTGATGTCAATGTGCTTTGTGCGTGAGTGTTGCACTGGATTCTTAGTTATGTTAATTGCACTTTGATTGTCACACTGAACAAGCATTGAGTCTGTATGAACACCCTAGTCACTTAGCATTTGCTTCATCCACAGCAGTTGAGTGCAACAACTACCCATAGCAATGTACGTTACATCCGATGTGGATAGCGACACACAATTTTGTTTCTTACTTTGCCAGGCGATAAGGTTATTACCCAGGAAGAAACATCCTCCGCTTGTACTATGTCTGTCATCTAAACTACAAGTTCAATCTGCATTACAATATCCAGCGAGATTGCAGTTAGTGTCCTTGGTGTAATATATACCCAAATCAACTGACCCTTTGATATACTTGATGATTCGCTTATCAATATGTAAATGTGACACCTTCGGTTTTGCCTGATATCTTGCACATACACCCACACTCAAACATATATATGGTGTATTGGCTATAAGATCTAACAAACTCCCTATCATCCCTCTGTATAGCTTCTGATCGACATCTTCTCCTTCATCATCACGAGACAGCTTGCAAGTTGTACTCATGGGTGTTCTGGCTTTTTTGCAGGACTCAAGTCCAAATCGTGTAACCAGGTTCTTGGCATACGTGCTTTGACTTAGATAGATTCCTTCTTTTGTTTGTTTAACTTGTAAACCAAGAAAATAAGTCAGTTCACTAACCATACTCATTTCAAACTCTTGAGTCATGTGTTGAACAAATCGGTCGACTAGTGTCTGATTCGTAGCACCGAACAGTATGTCATCTACATAAATTTTCAAAACCATTAGATCGCCATTTCTTGCATTGATGAACAATGTCTTGTCTATACTTCCCCTAGTGTAGCCCTATTCGAGCAAACAAATGGTTAGCCGCTCATACCAGGATCCGGGTGCATGTTTCAGTCCATATAGTGCTTTCCTCAGCTTGTAGACATGGTTGGGATATTATGGATGTTCAAAGCCTTTTGGTTATTGCACATATAATTCCTCTTGAAGTACTCCATTTAAGAATGCATTCTTGACATCCATTTGAAATAGCTTGAACTTGAGATGACAAGCCATTCCTAGAAGCAGTTTGATTGATTCCAGACATTCTACAAGAGCAAATGTCTCAGCAATCAACTTCTTCTACCTGTGGGTACCCTTGTGCAACCAGTCGTGCTTTGTTCCTTACAACATTCCTTGTTTCATCAATCTTGTTCTTAAAGATCCACTTTGTACCAACCACATTTACACCTTCAGGTTTGGGTGTTAAACTCCACACTTTTCTTAGTTCAAACTGTACCAACTCCTGTTGCATAGACACTATCTAGTATTCATCACTTAATGATTCCTGATGATTTTTTGGCTCAATCATAGACACAAAACAGACAAACTGAACCATCTCTTCAAATTTAATCAGTTTTTTCCTTGTGACTCCAAGTACATCACCTATCACATCCTTTTCAGAATGATTCTTGTGCACACGATGTTGAACAGTGGTTTCTGTGTCTGATTCTGATTCGTCACTTGCATCAGCTTGGTTCAACATTTCAAGCACTTGATCATCGGTTTCTTGAAAAGGATTCAGAGTCAGCCCTTTTGATTTATAACTAGTATCATCAAACACAACATTTACTGTTTTCATGACTGTCTTCGTTCTCTTGTTAAATACCCGATATGTTGTGATGGTGGTTGAGTAACCGAGAAAAATCTCCTTATCACTTCTTGCATCAAACTTTCTAAGTTGATCTTTGTAATTTAGAATGTAACAGACACATCCAAAGACATGGAAATAACTCACACTGAGTGTTTTTCCTTTCCACATTTCGTATGGTGTTACAGTAGTTCCTTTTTGAACATACACCCTGTTTATGATATAACATGTTGTACTGACAGCTTCAGCCCAAAAATGTTTTGCAACTTGGTTAGCATGTAGCATTGCACGCGCCATTTCCTGTAGTGTCCGATTTTTTCGTTCAACCACCCCATTTTGTTGAGGGTTTCTGGGTGTTGAGTACTGATGTTGTATGTCATGTGCGTCACACAACTTATCAAACAGTTCATTTTGAAATTCTCCTCCATGATCACTTCGAATTGCTTTGATTCCCCATTTTTCGTTTTTAAGTTGCAAGACTAAAATTTTGAAGCTATCCACTGCTTCTGATTTTTCACGTAAGAATCGCACCCAAGTAAATCTGGTGAAAACATCAACAATCACAAAAATATACTTCTTTCGAGATAGGCTTTCTATTTGGATTGGCCCCATAAGATCCATGTGCAACAGGTCTAGAGCTTGTTTTGTGACAATTTCTTGAGTAACTTTATGTTGTACCTTGACTTGTTTGCCTTTTGCACACAGACCACAGACAAACATATCTTCATTCTTAAGTTTGGGGATTCCTCTAACAAGCTCCTGATTATCCAACTTCATTAATGTTTTGACATTCATGTTGCCAAGTTTCCTGTGCCATAGTTCGAGTTGACTCATCACACAGGCTGTAAGACAGCTGTTTTCTTGTCGCCACATGTAGCAATTATTTCCAGACCTGACACCTCTCAATTTTACTTGACCAGCTTCGTCTACTGCTTGACAAGCAGTTTTTGTGAAAGTAACAACCATCCCTTCATCACATAGTTAACTTATACTGATCAAATATGCAGTCAAACTATCAACAAGATACACGTTTTAAAGACTTGGTTTACTTAAACCATTTTTTTCTCCTTTACCAACGATTTTGCCTTTTGCTCTTCCTCCAAATGTCACTTTTCCCGAGTGGATTTTTGTAAAGTTCATCAATTCATCCCTGCTCCCTGTCATGTGTATTGAACAACCACTATCAAAATACCACTCGATTGCATTTGAACTCTTCAGAGCAACTTCTGATTGATCATCATCTTCTGTTTTGAATGACACTTCTTTCTGAGCTAAAAACAGGTTAGTTCCACTGGTTGGACAGTCTCTTCAGATTTTGTGTTTCTAATACTCTCAAAAAGACAAAAGAGAAACATCTCCCCCATAATCTTAGACTAAACAAACTCCCCCTAGAATCTTTACCAACAACCTCCTAGAAAAAAACCTACATTAACCGACAAATAACAACTCATATATCCTGAGCAGCTTGAACATTATCAGCAACAACTTCAGGTGATCCAGTAGCTCCCCCTGCTTGAATGACAAAGAGAGTCAAAAACGTGTTTAGAAGCACGAACAGACAGAAAAGTACTTACCTGGTCCGATGGCATCTTGAAGGATGCGAATGGCCTGAAGAATAGCCAGATGGAGATGAGACTCCCCTGAAGCAGACAAAGATGTAGGTGTAGTAGCATCAAAGTGAGACGTGAACTGAGGCAGGCGTTAACCAGGTTGCAGCGGAACTGGATGCTGCTTGTGTAGAAGTTGAAAGATCATCGCAGGGAAGGGTAAGTTGAACTTGGTCGGAGGACTTTGAGCAAGATGCAACACATGCCCATAGAAAAATGCACCGGAATTGAAAGGGATTTCATGAAACACCTTGTAAACCATCATGGCTCGTTCTGGACACATATAAATTTTGTTTTTGGAAGGAAACCAATTTTCACAAACATTACCATAGAGAGCTCTTTTCTCCTTGCTGAAATCATATCGTTTCAAGATGATCCAGTGGGCCACCTCACCTCTGATATTACTCGGTTTTAATGCATAATAGTGGGCATTTATGTCTGCTATTTTGCATCATTCTGAGTGTTTTTATTGCATATTTGGTAGATTTTCAGGATTCTAAGTGTTCGGGTCGAGTCGGAGCAAAACAAAGCATTTCAGGAGATTTCAGAAGAATTAATAGATGCAGACAAAGTGCACGATCGGGCAGGTGATATGCCTGATCGGGAAAATGTTCCTGTAAAAATCCGGAGTTAAAGATCGATAGGGCAAAGAACAATTAGTCGAGCAATTACATGAACTGCCCGATCGGGCACTTACTCCGGGAAAAAGAAGAGTTTTCCAATTTGAAAATCAAGTCCTCAAGCCTATCAAGTTTTCCATATTTTGTTAATTTTCTTTTTTAGCCTATAAATACATTGTGTTTTAGGCCTTTAGAACTAAGCTTCATTTTATTTATGAGATAATTACTAAGGAAGAGGAGATTCAACCTATATTTTGGAGAAGATTTATGAACCCTTTCTAATATATCTATATCTAATTTAAATATGTGTTCTTCTTTGATATTGAATTGTGTTTGCATGTCAATGTCTAAGTAGTTCCATAGTTAGGTTTAGGGTTTCCCAGGAAAATCATGATTTGATTGTTAGATTTGTCATAAAGGGATAATAATTGTTAGGTTCTTAGTCTAGACTTGTTATTAATGCATGAATCAGATTGGCCATCTAGTTTATTGATATTAGACTGATAAGCACAAAGAGATTTGGTTTAGAAGTTGGATCTAGTCTAGATGAATAAGTGATTTTGCTTGCGAGAGTATTGTCTTGATTGCTTATGAACAATTGAATTTGATCTGTAATGCATGTTCTGTTATTTAAAAGACGGCAAGAGTTTGTCTCTGATAATTTGAGGATAGGGTTTAGTACTCCGAGAGGAGATTATTCCATATTTGACTTTCATGTTGAGAAATATTTTCAAAGAAAATCCATGCATGGTAAATTGACTTTCAATCCTGATTACCTGTGGTTTCCCTAATGTCTGACGCTTTTATTTTATAAGTTTTAAACCGTTTTAATTTACCGTTTTGATCACTATCAATATCCTTATTCTCGCTTTAGCTAAATTTGAAACTGAAACTGAACGTGTACTATTCTGGTCTCTATGGATTCGATACCCTATCTATGCTACATTGAACTGTTCTCTGCGGTATTGTTTTAGGATTTAAATTCTAGACCTATCAACCTTCTGACATAAACTGAGCAAAATCATCAAGTGACACATGAGAAACGGCTTGATTACTTGCTGCAACATCCATGTCTTGTAATCCGAACAGTGAGTTGATCTGTGATGCAGAAAAAGCATAGGTATGGCCCCTAATTCAAACAAAGCACGTGACTGGTGGAGTCTTAGCCTTAGGGAGATGAGCCCGGAACTCGTAGACTATGTTGTGCACAAATGGTTGGAAGTTCTGTGTTGTGACCACCAACGTCGATTTTTTGAGAACTTCGGCAGTAGCTGGTGGAAGAGCTCCCATGTTGACTGCTTTCTCGGGTAGAAGAGTGCGCTTAACAAACAAATCTAACCGTGCCTTGGCTCGGTCAGAGAAGAATCAAGTCCTGTCAAGAGAAGTTTGCGATGATGGCGGTGGTGAAGGAGACGAAGAGGGTGATGGCACAAATTTGGAGCGCTTAGGAGGAACCGTCTTTTTGGAGCGCTAAGTCGTACTCCGTGTGTGATTCCTAGTCACCATAGCAAACTCTGTGACCGAGTTATCCGAGACTTCAATCGGAGAGGCAGGATGCAACGGCTGATACGGAGGAAGTAAGACAGACGCGGCATATCGGACTGGACTGTTTCGTGATGGTGAATGCATGGACTCAAGAAAAGAGATTCGTGGTTCATCAGAGACTGCAATCGGTGCATGGGGTGCTGCTTCAAAGAGAAACACCAGGAGATTAGCGAGAGGCCAAGAATCGTCATAAAGCGTACCACGGAAAGGAGAATCATGACTTGGACTTGGTGGAGACACATACTTCTTGGCCAAATTTGATAGAAACGATTTCATGATGTCGAAACCCTAGAGAAAAGAGAGAAATCGAGCAAAAATCAAGGAAGAGAAGATGAGAAGTCCTAGAGAAGAAATATGTCTAAAACAAGATTAAGATCGTAAAAGTCATAACCCTAGGTAATAATTCCCGCCTGTTTACTTTCCTAGACACGTGGGCTTACAAAAATCGTGGGCCTGCAACATGGGCCATACTCATCCCAAAAGCTATTCATTAAACATTTTAAAACACACATAGCAACCTCCTCATGAGACACGAACATGCACAACCTCACAGCCTGATACCATTGATAAACATACATTCCACAACTCGAAATATATCATATTGATGAGGAACACACAAGAACCAAATGATCAGCAGGCAGACTATCAATTAAAAGATATTGAAATTAAAGAAATACACAGGCGCAGAGATGTGAAACCAGATTAAGCGAGAATTCACAGAACTTGATCGCAAGAACACACCAGTACTTATGTGTTGCTGACTAGTCTTTCACACTAGCATACATTTATCTTTGAAAGAACAGTTTTCAACCCCGATGAGTATAAACCAGGCAGCTATATATATATGGCAGTCTGAACAATCACTTAACTTTTCAAGTTCAGACAGGAACACCCCTTTTTGGTATAAGAAAAACACACATTTTATGTATGCGGGATGATTAGCTCTTTGACCTTCGTGGTTATACACCATACTAGTACTGTCTGTCTCAGACGGCATGACACGCGGCTCTTTTTCAGCTACTGAGACTTGTTATGAGAAACTCTATGATGTACTATGTGCTCAGTTTGACCATTTATCTCAACCATAGACTCTGCCAATCACAGTTCACAAACTCCTATGGCCTTTCGAAGATTAATAAACTGATTGAAATCAAGTGGTTTTGTAAACATGTCTACAAGCTGAAAATTTGTTCCCACATGCTCAATCAAAATAATTTTATCCTCAACCAACTCACGAATGAAGTGGTGTCTAATGTCAATGTGCTTTTTGCGTGAGTGTTCCACTGGATTCTTAGTTATGTTAATTGCACTTTGATTGTCACACTGAACAAGCATTGAGTCTGTATGAACACCAAAGTCACTTAGGATTTGCTTCATCCATAGCAGTTGAGTGCAACAGCTACCTATAGCAATGTACATTACTTCCACTGTGGATAGTGACACACAATTTTGTTTCTTACTTTGCCAAGCGATAAGGTTATTACCCAGGAAGAAACATCCTCCGCTTGTACTACGTCTGTCATCTAAACTACCAGTTCAATCTGCATCATAATATCCAGCGAGATTGCAGTTAGTGTCCTTGGTGTAATATATACCCAAATAACCTAACCCTTTGATATACTTGATGATTCGCTTATCAATATGTAAATGTGACACCTTCGGTTTTACCTGATATCTTGCACAGACACCCACACTCAAACATATATCTGGTCTATTGGCTGTAAGATATAACAAACTCCCTATCATCCCTCTGTATAGCTTCTGATCGACATCTTCTCCTTCATCATCACGAGACAGCTTGCAAGTTGTACTCATGGGTGTTTTGGCTGTTTTGCAGGAATCAAGTCCAAATCGTTTAACCAGGTTCTTGGCATATGTGCTTTGACTTAGATAGATTCCTTCTTCTGTTTGTTTAACCTGTAAACCAAGAAAATAAGTCAGTTCACTAACCATACTCATTTCAAACTCTTGAGTCATGTGTTGAACAAATCGGTCGACTAGTGTCTGATTCGTTGCACCGAACACTATGTCATCTACATAAATTTTCACAACCATTAGATCACCATTTCTTGCATTGATGAACATTGTCTTGTCTATACTTCCCCGGGTGTAGCCCTATTCGAGCAAACATATGGTTAGCCGTTCATACCAGGATCTAGGTGCATGTTTCAGTCCATTTAATGCTTTCCTCAGCTTGTAGACATGGTTGGTATATTATGGATGTTCAAAGCCTTTTGGTTATTCCATGTATACTTCCTCTTCAAGTACTCCATTTAAGAATGCACTCTTGACATCCATTTGAAATAGCTTGAACTTGAGATGACAAGCCATTCCAAGAAGCAGTTTGATTGATTCCAAACGTGCTACAAGAGCAAATTTCTCAGCAAAATCAACGTCTTCTACCTGTGAGTACCCTTGTGCAACCAGTCGTGCTTTGTTCCTTACAACATTCCCTGTTTCATCAATCTTGTTCTTAAAGATCCACTTTGTACCAACCACATTTACACCTTCAGGTTTGGGTGTTAAACTCCACACTTTTCTTAGTTCAAACTGTACCAACTCCTGTTGCATAGACACTATCTAGTATTCATCACTTAATGATTCCTGATGATTTTTTGGCTCAATCATAGACACAAAACAGACAAACTCAACCATCTCTTTAAAATTTATCTGTTTTTTCCTTGTGACTCTGTCTCCACGTACATCACCTTTCACATCCTTTTCAGAATGATTCTTGTGCACACGATGTTGAACAGTGGTTTCTGTGTCTGATTCTGATTCGTCACTTGCATCAGCTTGGTTCTGCATTTCAAGCACTTGATCGTCGGTTTCTTGAAAAGGATTCAGAGTCAGCCCTTCTGGTTGATAACCAGTATCATCAAACACAACATTTACTGTTTCCATGACTGTCTTCGTTCTCTTGTTAAATACCCGATATGTTGTGCTGGTGGTTGAGTAACCGAGAAAAATCTCCTCATCACTTCTTGCATCAAACTTTCTAAGTTGATATTTGTCATTTAGAATGTAACAGACATATCCAAAAACATGGAAATAACTCACACTGAGTATTTTTCCTTTCCACATTTCGTATGGTGTTACAGTAGTTCCTTTTCGAACATACACCATGTTTATGATATAACATGTTGTACTGACAGCTTCAGCCCAAAAATGTTTTGCAACTTGGTTAGCATGTAGCATTGCACGCGCCATTTCTTGCAGTGTCCGATTTTTCCATTCAACCACCCAATTTTGTTGAGGTGTTCTGGGTGTTGAGTACTGATGTTGTATTCCATGTGCATCACAAAACTTATCAAACAATTCATTTTGAAATTCTACTCCGTGATCACTTCGAATTGCTTTGATTCCCCATTTTTCGTTTTTAAGTTGCAACACCAAAATTTTGAAGCTATCCACTGCTTCTGATTTTTCACGTAAGAACCACACCCAGGTAAATCTGGTGAAAACATCAACACTCACAAAAATATACTTCTTTCGAGATAGGCTTTCTATTTGGATTGGCCCCATAAGATCCATGTGCAACAGGTCTAGAGCTTGTTTTGTGAAAATTTCTTTAGTAACTTTATGTTGTACCTTGACTTGTTTGCCTTTTACACACAGACCACAGACAAACATATCTTCATTCTTAAGTTTGGAGATTCCTCTAACAAGCTCCTGATTATCCAACTTCATTAATGTTCTGACATTCATGTTGCCAAGTTTCCTGTGCCATAGTTCGAGTTGACTCATCACACAGGCTGTAAGACAGCTGTTTTCTTGTCGCCACATGTAGCAATTATTTCCAGACCTGACACCTCTCAGTTTTACTTGACCAGCTTCATCTACTGCTTGACAGGCAGTTTTTGTGAAAGTAACAGCCATCCTTTCATCACATAGTTGACTTATACTGATCAAATTTGCAGTCAAACCATCAACAAGATACATGTTTTAAAGACTTCGTTTACTTAAACCACTTGTTTCTCCTTTACCAACGATTTTGCCTTTTGTTCCTCCTCCAAATGTCACTTTTCCCGAGTGGATTTCTGTAAAGTTCATCAATTCATCTTTGCTCCCTGTCATGTGTCTTGAAAAACCACTATCAAAATACCACTCGATTGCATTTGAACTCTTCAGAGAAACTTCTGATTGATCATCATCTTCAGTTTTGAATGACACTTCTGTCTGAGATGAGAAACGGGTTAGTTCCACTGGATGACAGTCTCTTCAGATTTTGTGACTAGCCCTGCCTGTGCTGAAAAATAGTAAAGCAAGTCTTTTCTAACCCATTATCTGTTGTAGCGATCCTTATCCGGATAATAGTCCCTATGACGTCTGATTTGGTACAATTTGGCTTCCCAAGGATAACATTGAGCTTTGTAGTGTCCTGGTTTTCTACAATAGAAGCACAGTTGATCTCTGACTTGTTGTGTCTGATAGTATCCTTGGTTCCTTGGCTTCCAGTGCTGATTGTAGTGTCTTCTTTGATTGATGATTTTACCAGCCTGCTATTTCTTCATCAATTATGTTGCATGACTGACTGATGGCTTGACAAACGACGGGGATCCTTTAGTGTGTCCTTGATATCCCAATCCATAGCTTATCTCATTGTCTCTTCCCATAACTAGTACTTTGTCCAGATCTTTAGTTCCCTTGGTCAGCATCTTGATGTTCCTCAGTTGCTCACTCAGTCGAGACTCAAGCAACTGATTTTTCTCTTCTTTCTCAGCTAGAGCTGTTTGCAGCAGTTTTACCTTTTCTTGTAGTTTTTGTATGTCAACAGTTAACTCCAGATTCTGACTTTGGACATCGATCAGAGTCTCACACAGAAACCTACTGTCTTCAAGTAATGGTTGTCTTTCTACCTCTTCTTCATTGTCAGATTCGCTTTCAAAGTTATCTTCAATAATGCCCACATATGCAACCAAGTTCAACATCTCCTCATCTTGATCTGAATCAGATGTATCATCATTTTCCAGGCTAATCATTGATTTTTCCTTTTTTGTGAGATTGACACACTCGGATTTTGTATGGCCAATACTCTTACACTCATAACACTTGAGTGACTCCTTTCATCTGATATTGGGACAGTCAGACTTATAATGCCCAAATCCTTGACACTCATGGCACTGAACTTTTGTTCTTCTAGATGTTCGGTCAGTGTTTTTATAATCCGTTCTCCTGATAGGATTTGTATCACGTTTTGGTAAGCCTTCATATTTCTTGAAATACTTCTTCACAATCAGGCTTACTGTTTCTTCAAGATCCTCAGTTGAATTTGGTTTTTCTTTTGCAGTTAATGCAATCCCTCCTTTTCCTTTGATTGATTTCTTGGAGAGATCAAGCTCATGTGCTTGCATCATGCCTACAATCTGATTGAATTTCATATCATTAGAATCCTTGGCTACTTGTACAGCTGATTTCATCGATTGAAACTTATCAGGCATACTTCAAAGAAAATTTTTGACCAGCTTCTTTTCCTTGTAGTGTTTTCCTAACACTTCAGCTGCGCTGGCAATCGAAGAAATCTTACCACTGAATTCCTCCACTATTTCATCTTCCCCCATTCTTAGATTCTCAAATTCATATGCCATCATGACAATTCTGGTCCTATGAACATCTTTTGTTCCTTCGTAGGTTGCCTGTAAGGTATCCCAGGCATGCTTTGCAGTAATACATCCTTGAACTCTTTTGAATTGATCTTTGTTCTAGGAGATCCAGATTGCTGTGAGAGCTCTTGAGTTGTATTTCGACATAGTTTTTTCTACGACTGTCCATTCAGCCTTTGGTTTTGTAACCAACACTCCTTCTTCATTTTTAATCTGTGGAGCAGTCCAACCTTCCTCAACCATTGTCCAGGCATCTTCATCAATTCCCTTGATGTGTTCGCGAATTTGAACCTTCCACCAGCCAAAATTGTCAGGATCCAACACAACACTTCTTATATTTGTTTGTTGTAGATTGTCCATCTTCAGGATCTTACCTGCTTAAATAGAAACCTTAGTTTCTTGACAGGTACCCGCTCTGATACCAAATGAAAGTGTAAATTACCCTAAACAACAAATAATTTCTTCAAAAACACTTTTCTTTATTAAGAGCAATACAAATACAATTTGTTTCTTTTTCACTGATTTGTTTTTCTCTTAACCTTCTTAAAACCTAACACTCTAATTGTTAGACCTTATAGACACAAAAGGTTCTCTCTCTCACCATCTCACAATCTCACAATCTCACACTTTTTGCGGCTAAGAAGTTTAGATCCTTTTCACACCTCTTAACCTCTATATATACTAAGGTATAAACCTATTATCATCCCCACCGTTTCTAACATTTCCTTTCTTCCTTTTCCTTTTAACAAGCTAGTTTCCATTTCTTCTTTTTCCTTTCTCAAGATAGTTTCATGTTCTTCTTTTTTCTTTTGAACTTATTCCTTTTTATCTTTTCGGTCCTTGTTCGATCAAGACCCTCATTTCCCTTGCTTCTTCACACTGGTCTTGTTCTCTTTCTTCCAATTCTTTATTTGAGTCTTCAGTTGCTTAACATGTACATGACTTGGCTTAGCATAGGTTGAAGCTAGAAACTCTCACACTTTAGCAGAGGTGACAACACGTGAGAGAAGAAGTTGAATGGTGGTTGAGATGACTCCTAGTAAAACATTTTCAATCAACTTATCTTGTCTTTTCCAAGAAACGTATTCTAGATTTTCAGTTTGAACAGCATCTATGGTGATTGTAGGAGATGGAATTGAAGAATCCACATGAGGTCATTGGTAGATGTAACCTTTGAGACGTTTTTTGTATTGACATAAAGTAGAGTTTGAGATTCACCGTAACAGTGTGCCATGGATGACAGCTGATTTATTTGTAGATTTAGTTTAAGGATCGAAGGAGGTTGATACCATGTAAATGTTATTATTGATAACTAAAATAGTGGCGGTTGTACATTGTACATATACTAAATTACTAAGTTAAAATTAATGCTATTACAACACTTTACATATATATAATCTTGGACATTTTACACGATCTGCCATATTATCTATAATCATTGTATAAAATGCCATATTAACTTCTTCTTGTGATCAATACCACAATCATGGTACTAATAGGTTTAGAGAAAGTACTATTGTGCCCCTTTATTTGCTTTTTGAAAAATGTAGAGTGCTTTACAATCTTATGTCTCATTAAATGCAATTAATATTGATAAGATGGGTCAATTTATGAGATAATATTTTTAAAAAAAATTGAAAAAATGAGCTAATATTTAGAATATATGCTATTAATGTTGGTCTTCACTTGGATTTTTTGGGTAAATGATGTAATTTTTTAATTTTTGTATGTTGATGTTTGTTTGACTTGTACAATACGTGATAGGTCTAGTATATATCTCGTGGACCAGATCCTCTAAATAGACCAATAATTTTTATGGGTTTTGAGATTTTTGACTGGATTTTTGAGTTTAACTAGACAAAATAGACACATTGTGGACATAAATCCAGTGTAAGGAGCCAAAACCTAGAAGAGCGTGGAAAATATGTAAATATACGATGGTGGATATAAACCTAATGTAAGAAGACAACATGTAAATGTATGTGAATCATGGGATATTGATAGTAGGAATTTTTGTATGAGAATGGTTATCAATTTGTCCCCGGCAACGGCG
>OVBE01006222.1:0-20236 GCA_900406425.1 Iberis pinnata | reverse complement strand
AATAGAAAGCCATCTCGAAGCGAGAAGGGGTGGGATTTTAGAGAGAGAAATTCTAGAGAGAAGTTAGAGCAATTTCGACGACGCTACTCACTTTCTCGACGCACCATAAACTCTTTTGTAAACTTTCTTCATTGTAAAAGCGCGTCGGATTTGTCGACGCGCCTCTTCTTCGATTGTAACACCTTTATCAATACGAACTCAATCTTCGGATCGACGATCCAGGATCCAACAACATGCTTTCTATATATGCCAACTATGCATTACAATATATATATACATACATATATGTTAAAGAGTTTTCACTATTTGGTTATTTGAAGTAAATGAATTTATAATGTATAGATATATAGAAACTTTTCTAATATTTAAAAACATGAGTGCACAAGAAAATTAACGAGGTTTGGTTTAGCAATATATCTATGTCTTTTTTAGTTTTAAAGTTCATATTAGCTCTAGAAAATAATATTTTGTGTAAAGGAGCTCTAGTAAAGCAGAAAAAGAGGAATAATTTGTCTAATATGCAGACCTGATCTTCTTACTCTATGATTTAAAGCCACGAAACCATATTTGTATTAATCAATTTTCATTTGTTATATTTATAAATAAGAAGGTATGTATAAGTTGTCTATATAACGCATATATTCAAAGTATTATATACATGGGTGAAGAAAAACTGGATCTAATGCTGATTTAAGGGGACTAATCAACAAAAACTTTTAAGTAAATTAGAATACTAAATTGGCTACCAGACAGAATCTCTAGGTACATAGTTTCACAATTGGGATGATGCGGTTTTCCAAGCCAAAAAGAAAAACAATTAATACCAAACCCAAAACATAATTATCATTTGTTATTTTCTTACAAGTGGACTTGCACGGGTTTAAACTTTATGGAAATATTTCCTTTAAAATATACTTTTTTCCAAAGATTTTATATTAAAAAAATTAAGGCATATCAGGGGTGTTCAATACAGTAAAACCGAATCGAATCGAACGGAAACATATTAGACGATATAGTATGGTTTTGGATAAACCATACAAATGTTTTGGATATACATTTATAAAATCCTGGATATAAATATGGTACGGATATTAACCGAAAAACTGATTAAACCGGAAAAAAATATATTTTCATTTAAATAATATAACATATATATATATACATAATTATATAATGATTGATATATTGTGCTTTTAATGCATTCTAACTCTCATTTCATACTCATTTTAGGTAGATTCACTTGAATTTAGGAATATATATGGTGAATTTGCATATCATATTCATGTTTCAGGTGTTGAAGGTGAATGAAATCAAAAGAGATGTGTACTGGGTACAAAAGAGCCAAAAATGGACTTAATAAGGATCAAAACAACAAGCCTTAAAGATTAAGCGATTTGGAGATTTTACAATAGAAATTTCATCATGGCATATTCAAGGATATTGTAGCCATGAATTCAAGCTTTCCAACAAGCCAAAAATAACCCTAAACGCTCCAAGGAATTGCAAGATATGAGCCGGAAAAGTTGTGGTCCGCCAGATTCGAAGCTCCAAATTGTCCGCCCATATATGCAACTTATATACCACCTTCCACTGTGAATTAGGAGAAGACTTCTTCATCAAAGTTGTGTCCCTTTGAATCAGCTTTCCAAAGAGCTATTTCACGTCATCATAGCTTTAAAGATGAGAGAGTTACGGGCTCTGAAACTCATAGAGGTTTGATGTATCGGCCATAACAAACCGGATACTATAATTACAATTTCCAGAGAGCAAGCATCGGAAAGGTATACCGGTTTTCCCAAACTAGTACACACGACAAAAGTTGATACCAATTTGGCGTACCGGTTTGGCCGACGGAAAAATCAACTCTTTGACTTCCCTCTTTTGGTTTAAACCCATTTTCAATTAGGTTAACCCAACTGTTTTTGGGTTAACCCAATGCCACATTAGGGAGACTATATAATGTTTTTAAACCTAATTATAGGGATCTTATGCTTTATCTTATTTTTAATCTCTTTTTCTCTCGAGAACTTTGTAAACTTTTGAATCTTTGTTTCTTTCAAGTTTTTATTATTGTTTGTTCTTCACGATCAAAGAGATCTCCTTTGGAGGTTTTTCTTTGATCTTGGAGGAACTTGTATCACCTCTTTATTTAATATTTGCATCATTCTTCTTCTTTATGTTCTTGCATTTTAGGACTTAGTTTTGATTATTGGATCTAGGCTAGATAAGGTTTGTATTGAGGTTGATTGATGATTTATGGTTGTTAATTTTTGATCTTCGTTCATTAGGCTACATTTGACTTGATCACTCAAGTTTAGATCATATGATGAATTGTGCCTAAAAGGTGTTCAATGAAATTCATGAAGCAACTTTTGAATGCTAAATGAGGCCTAACCAAGAGATTTTGTTAGTTAGTTTAGTGGTTTATCATGAATTAGATCTCAATGCTTTTTGATTGTGCAATTATCCAAAAGATTGTTTTAGTTGCATGATTAGGAAAGGGATTAGTGCTATGAGAGTGAATTAGTCTATTTAAGAGAATCTTAGACCAAGGATTAGCATTAATAGATTGTTTCATTGTTGGTTGATTGTTAATCATATTTCTTGATAGTAAGATCTATAATCCAATGCTTTTATCTTGTTTTCTTCTTTATTTCTCATTTATTTGCATTTGTTTCTTAGATTTAAAACTCTTAAAAACTCATTGGCTCTAGATTATTTTGGTTCTCATATCTTTAGTGTTGCAACTGTAGTCTTTGTGGATTCGATTATAACCTTCTATTCTACAAACTATTAGCAAGGGGATTGGTAAAAATTTTCTTATCAATGATCTACATGAATTTACCATTTACTAGAAACAAAAGAAAAAATTAGTGGCCGTTATAAAAAAAACATTTTCTTAGTAATTTAGATATTTAAATAATATAATATTTATTATATAATTAAATAATCTACATAAATTTATAATTTCTTAAAAATAAAAAAATCAGTGTCCACTATAAAGAAAAAATATTTCTTAGTAATTTAAACATTTATACATTAGTTTGTTATATTGTAACTAAATTAATTGAATTAAAAATATTTAAAATTGTATACTTTAAATGGACGTAACTTTATGTGCATTATGATAAGCCAATAAATAATGGTGATTGACATTAATACGAGGAATTAATAATTTTGGTGTTTCTTTTGTTGTCATTATAGATTTTGATTTTATTTATTTATTATTTTTTCATTTATGTCGTCTTTTATGGTACCATTATAATTCTTGTCTTTTTGTAACTTAAAGAATAATATATTTTCACATATTTTACATAAAATAAGTAAAAATTTATTTACCAATCAATTAATTTTTTTACATGTTTACATATATATATATATATATATGTATATAAAAAACAAAAACCGAACCGAAATCATAGGTATCCAACCCGAACCGAGGTAGATATGGTTCCAATATGGTAGCTATTTATTATATAAAAAAAAAAGATGAACCGATATCCAGATTGAATACCCCTACCTGATTTTGAGGACAATATTTCGGCATTGTACCGCTTTTTACCATACATACGGTAAAAATATAGTTTTTATTTATACGATGTATATACGAACAATACAACGTTGTTTTATGTTTATTGTGAATCGGATGGTGATTTGGTTCTATGTGTAGGCGGAGAAGAAAAATATGAAGAATGGAGTTATAAGTTTTTGTCTTTATGTTCTATTATCTCTAATATTATTTTTATAATAATTTGATACTTAATATAGATTTTGGTTTTGTGGTTATGAACGTAAATATGATATAATTTTGTGTTGGCATTACATGCGTTTAGTACAATTTTTTTTTTTTGATGAAATGTTAAATTGATTAAAAATGAAAGAAACGGTTATTTACAAAAGAATGTTTGGGCAATATGTAAAGAAGAATATATATGGTTCTTACGCGATTGTCCTGGTGGCCTCGTTAAAACCCGATTCTAAAAAACCCTGTGGGATAAAACTAGAACCTGGAAAAAGAGTACACACCAAGACAATCAGAACCATATACCCAAATAGCAAATTGTTGGTAATAGACAGGTGCAAGTGTAAGTAAATGGAGATGCTGAGCATAGTGTGTTGGCGCAGATCAGTGAGTGTGTGGATGGATGGTGGTCCATCTGGCGTTTAGTACAATTTATTTTAACATTATATTTATATCTAATTATTCAAATTATTTTAGAAAAAATATAAACATCCATGTTTACGTCAAGACTAAGTCAGATAAATGTCTTTCATGTTCCTAATTTAACTGTCTAGTATGCAAATATATTCACCAAATCTTTCAACGTCTCGGTTTCAAGAGTTTAAATTTAGTTTAAGCGTTTGGAAATCCATGCTTTAATTGAGAAAGGATGTTAGAATCAGTCTGTACAATTAGTCATTGTGTTGAAACAATCCATGAACGGTCTCTGGGCTTGAGCATATACGAACAATATATATGTATTCGGTTTCATATTTTTTATAATTTTCAAGGAAAAGCATAAATTATAAATGAATTTATGGAAGAAAAAATTGATTTTAAAATTTTTTTAAATTGTTATTAGTATCGTAGATATGTATTTTTGCTGATTCATATATTTTCGACAAATTTTATTTACATTTTATTTTTTTAGAAACTTGAGCATATATGAATAATACATATGTATCGGATTTCATATTTTTTATAATTTTCAAGAAAAACATAAATTATAAATGAATTTATGGAAGAAAATTTGGTTCTAAAAATTATTAAATTGCTATTAGTATTGTAGATATGTATTTTTGTTGATTCATATATTTTCGACAAATTTTATTCAAATTTTATTTTTTTTAGAGATTCATATTTTTATTTCGTAGAAAGATTTAAATTTCTCATGTCCGAGCCTACTAATATCAAATCCTAACAAGGAAATCATCCTCTTGAAGGGATTAAGGGACTTATAATAGTTTTGCATTTGTGTTTATATTTTTTTATTTTTTATTTAAACAGAATTGGTTATCCATACACGTCTATTTTTTTCACCACTCTCATATCTTCACTTACTTAAAAAGGACATTATGTAAAACTGTGTTCTACATTTCAATCATTCAATTTCTAAAAGCAGAATTATAATCAATAAAAAATTATGATTATTGCAATCAATCATTCATAATTATTCAATTAAAAAAATCTCATAATATCTTGTGGACGTATAGGCTCTCAAGCTTTCCCAAAAACTACTATAAAACCTACCTCAATCTCCTTCATTTCCTCCACACCAATTCACTCAAAACAAAGCTAGTGAACAGTATCTTCTAACCAAAAAAATGGTGTCAAGAACCACAAGCTCAATAGCTCTTTTCTTGGCTCTCAATCTTTTCTTCTTCACAACAATCTCAGCTTGTGGAAGTTGCACTCCTTGTGGTGGAGGTTGTCCCTCTCCTAAACCAAAGCCAACCCCAACTCCTAAACCAACCCCAACCCCAAGCCCTAGCTCTGGCAAAAAGTGTCCTAAAGACACCCTTAAGCTCGGTGTTTGCGCCAATGTACTCAATGGCCTTCTTGACTTGACCCTTGGCAAGCCACCAGTTAAGAAATGTTGTAGCCTCATTCAAGGACTAGCTGATGTTGAAGCAGCCGTTTGTCTTTGTACTGCTCTTAAGGCTAACGTTCTTGGAATCAACTTGAACATACCAATCTCTCTAAGTCTACTTCTTAATGTTTGCAGCAAACAAGTTCCTCCTGGTTTCCAATGCTCATAAATTATATAATTTAAACACTCTTATATATGTGTATGTTATCTTCTTGTTTTCGACAACAAGGTGGTTTTATATGTACTTGTATTATTGTGTTTTTTTTTCTATATTTGTGGGTTTTTATTTTACAAAAATGGTTTTCTTGTCGTGATATATGTATCATGTGTTTGTGTTTGTGTGTGTGTTTTCTTGAAGTTCACAGTTTCATTATTTACCATTGGGGGTAGTGATATATTGGTTGTATTATGATTTTATGAACTAATAAAATCTTTATGTTATGCATTCACTTTTAGTGAATATTGTATGTGTTCTTCACATTTGTAGTGAATAAATCCATTTGGTTCGTCTTCTACAAACTGATCCTCACAAGGATCACAGATCCCCTCAAAATTCTTTGTTGTTTTCAATCTTTTCCTAGAAAAGAGAAAACTGTCAACTTCGGAAATTGAAATTTTTGTAAATTAAGCGTCATCATCATTTTAATACAACCTTCAAAAATGATATGAAATAAAAAAACATTCAATTCAATTTACCATAAATTTTCAAATTTAAATGAGCTTTTTAGGTATATACTCCCTCAGTTTCACAATAATTGTAGTTTTAGAGAGAAAAATTGTTTCAAAATAATTGTTGTTTTCACTTTTCAATGTAAAATTTATTGTATTTTTTATGTTTTTTTACCCTTTGTATTATATAAAATGATGGGTAATACCACCTAACAATAATAATAATATACTCTATAATTAACAAAATATCATCTACCCCTAACCCCTACACACTCTCTCA
Organism: Iberis pinnata; assembly: GCA_900406425.1. Taxonomy (NCBI): domain Eukaryota; kingdom Viridiplantae; phylum Streptophyta; class Magnoliopsida; order Brassicales; family Brassicaceae; genus Iberis; species Iberis pinnata. The sequence goes on along the minus strand of OVBE01006222.1, from coordinate 13,696 downwards.
CCTGACACTTTTTCATATATACAATTTTAGTCTTTCTCCTTTCTTTCTTGTCTCACCTCTCTTTCACTCACTCTCTCTCACTCGCTTCTTTTTTTCCCCATCCCCTTACGTTAATATACGAACTACTTAAGATATACGGACTACTCAATTTATTTTTGGGGTTTAGGGTACATATTTTGAGTTTAAGGTACATATTTGGGGTTTAGGGTATATATTTGAGGTTTAGGGTATATATTTGGGGTTTGGAGTATATAATATATACAAATAAAACTTTTTTCCACCCCTTTCCAGAATATACAAACTTCTTCAGATATACGAACTACTCAATTTATTTTTGGGGTTTAGGGTACATATATGGGGTTTAGGGTATATATTTGGGGGTTAGGGTATATATTTGGGGCTTAAGGTATATATTTGGGGTTTATATTTTAGAGTTTTTGACACTATTCACTATTTCATAAATAATTGTCCATTTATATTAATTTTAATCATGTTATATGTAGAAAAAGTATTTCTCTTTTTTAAAAATATTTTGTTATTTAATAATTGAAATTTTATGTTTTTATTAAGTTTACAATATGTTGGATGAAATGTAAAGTGTTAAAAAAAACTTTCGGTATAAGAGAAGAAAGAAAAAGAGAGTAAGAAAGAGACAAGGGTTAAAAGGAGATAATGATTGTATAATGTTACTAAAAATCTAATTATACAAAATTATGCATACTTACTTAGTTTTGATTTTGTTATGTATAGATAGCAAATTAACCCTAGAATGATTTATTATTGGTTGATTTGTTATAGAATACGAAATTTATCAAGAAAAACGTTAAATTAAATGATTTTCTTAATATATATATATATATAGAATCCTTAAACTAATAATAAATATTATGAAACAGAGGGAGTATATAACATTATCATTACACTTCATCTTTCTGTTGATTTTTAGAAAGAGTTAAGTCTTTATGTGAAAGAATATTTTTAACTGTAGTTTAACTTCTATAAATTAATGTCTGTAACTTTTTGTGGTTCTAAATTTAATTTTTGGTGCAATTTATTTTTTTAATAATCATTATATATTTATATTTTTATTGTAAACCACTGTAGTCCTGATTATTAATTTATAGAAGTCCCCTTGTAATTGTATTTTAGTCCAAGAAAACATATTCATAGTAAAACTAATTTCTAAAGATTGTGACAAGAACATTCCTGCATATGTTCTACGATAAAAGCTTGAATATAATACTTTTATTCTTAGGGCGTGGATCTTTCATGAATGAAAATATACAAAATGTACAAGAGAGAACTTTCAAAATGGCTCTTCCATTCAGAATTTACGCTACAACGTACGTGGACAATAACAGACCTAAAGATACATTTGTCAACTCTACATAACAAACGACTTTTTAAACCACCAAATAGCAAGTCAATAGAAACTTTTCACTTACATATATATAGGATCTTACAAAAAACAAAAATCAGTTTATAAAATTTAGTGGAGAATTATATTTATACAAAAGAGCAATTTGTTTATCAAGATATAATACCTTATCAAAAGGCAGAACTTGAGAACAAGCTGAGCAATCATAAGTTTGTGACTCATTTTTATTTTCAAAAATTTAGTTTACGGACCGACCCATTTTCAAAATTTTCTTTTAAAAACCGGCTCATTTAATTTTCATTGTAGATTGCGGCATATAAAATCTTAGGACCGTCTCCTAAGTCAAGCTTAGAGTTCCAACCGAGACTTCTAGTTCTGGTAGTAAAAGGCTCACAGCTGTGAGTTCCGCAACATGAGTACGAATCTTGGCCGCCGTCAATTAACATGTGGTGAATTGTGGCGGCCTTCCTGGATCCCTTGGCGGCTGTGGACGCTTTAGGTCTAGTCAGAGTCTTTCCAAACTTTGGATACCAGGATTATTAAAAAAAAACTTAGAGTTCGATTTTATAAAATAAATATGATGATTGGAGATTTGTTAGACATTAAATATTTGAATTGTTTGGATGAGACTTAAATAATATATAAATAATATGTGTTAATCTATTCATTGACTATTGATTTTAAGATAGAAACTTTTAAAAATTAAGATGATATCAAAACCCATAATATCCACATATTTCAAAAGTAAACTTGTATATTGAGTTCTACATGCAAAGAGCTGTCATCTTAAAGTCGTCGATACGGTCGCTCATCGAAGTGGACCTAGTGGTATGTAAAAGTAGAGCTAAATTGACTAATAGTATTAATTAATGACAATAATATTAATGATGATGAAAACAAATTGAGCCACGGTTACACGAAAATATCATATTAGACATTGTCTCAAACATTTGTCGGGTGGGCCTGACGTCCAGATCAGTTATTAAAACGTCGTGTCTTTGTTATCATTGTCTTCATGCAAAGCCATTAAGTGCACATTAAATACGTTTTTTACAAATGAAATTCATTTAGTTATATCTTTTTTTCAATAAAATGAAACTCCAAAAACATGTCATAAAATTTTTAAAATCGCAATATACAACAACAAAAATCTTTAAATTTGCAGAAAGTTTTTTAAAAAATGGACTGTCATTTTAAATAAAATTTTAAAACTAAAAAAGAGACATAAGAGCACCTCCAATAGCAGTCCTTAGCCAAATCTTAACAAAAAAAAGTAAATAAGAAAATACAAATGAAAATTAGTTTTAGAAGGATCGATCCTTATTCAAGTTTTTTTAGCAATGGTTCCTTATTGTCACATGTTGGCTTGTGATTTTTTTTTTTTTTCAATCGATTAGTGTTTTTTACTTTCTTTTTTTAAATTCATGGTTTTTTGTATGGCTATGAAAAAAAATCGAACCGAGTTTCCCGAATATTTCACGAACCAAACCGAGCTATGTAGATGGCACAAAAAGAATTTTCAATTTTGGTTCTTGGTTTGCTTCGATAACCGATCAGTTTATTTTTTATTTTATTTTCAAACCCAAAAAATCGATAATAACCAAAAACCAAAAATAACCGAAAAATAACGGAAAATTAACCGAATAAACCGAACGTTAAAAACAAAACCGAACCTAAAAAACCAAAAACCGATCTTTCGGGTATTCGATTCGGTTCCAGTTCTTCTGGTCCTAATTTTTTAATATCCAATTGATAATTTTCTAATATTAGGTCCGGTTCTGGATCGGTTCTTGTCGGTTCCGGGTTGGTTAGGTTCCATGTTAAATGAACAAAAAAATATCCAAAATTTTTGGTTCTAAGTCGGTTCCGGGTATTTCAGACCCGAAATACCCAAAAAAATATGAAATTTTCAGTTCTATGTTGGTTCATTTTTTTACTTATATGCATTTCATGTTTGTTTCAACTTTAATTATTTGTAATATTCAAAATATAATGTTTTGAAAAATTAAAAAAAAACTAAAAACTCCTAGGAGTTCTACCATTGGATGACACATTTTAATAGATATGATTAGAGTTTCTTAATCTATTAAAATATTATTAAAAATTGGTTAAGCACCCCATTAAGAATTTTAAGAGTTTTATTGTTGGAGATGGTCTAAGTTCATATGTTGGACTCACAACTGATTCTGAATCTAGTTATATACTATCTAGATACCAATACATATTAACTATAGATTCAAAACATCAATAAACAAACAAGCTAACTCATCTTACTTCTACTTCTAGTTGTTTATCAGTTATGCTTATTTTATCAAATCTAATCTTAAATTGTATTTTGAACATTATATTAGCATATTTATATATGTCCGATATTGTCTTTGCTTTTGTAATATTTTAGATTATGAAAAAAAATCGGTGCACAAAAAAAAAAGTATTTTTACTACAAGAGGGGGAAAAAAAATTTATGTATATTGACAAAAAAAAAACATAACTTTTCAGTGATTTATATATAAATCTTGGAACAAAAAAATTCGAAACTAGTTATATGGTAAGGACTAACGAGTATTTTGAAGCTAAAATTGGCTTTAATTAAGTATGAACATACACAAGATTGTCCATATGATAATGAAATATAAGATCTAAATGATCGAACAGTACAACACAAAAACAGGGTCTTTCTCGTGAATGAAGAATCTAGTGAAGGAGATAATATAGAGTAAGTTACAAGATCTCTTTTGGTCATCACATGGGACTAGGAAGCAACGAAGAGGAGACAAAAAGGTGTGTTTTTGTTTTGTTTGGTCTTTTCGCAAGTGTAGTCACCACTACATCCAATAAAGTTTTAAAGATTCCATACCACCTAAGGTCTCAAACCACATGCCATTCAAAGGAAAACAAATTGTAATACATAGAAATGAATACAGTGTTATTACATATATAAATCAATTATTACCTCTATTGACCGGGACCGACCTTGAAATTCCGGAAATTTGAAACAAAATAAAAAAATAGTGGCCAATATTTCATATAATAAAAATCTGTAAAGATAATTTTAAACAAAAGATGTTAAACAATTAATGAAAAATAAGTTTTATAAATTTTAAAAAATAATCCTCCTTGCATATTTTACGGCAAAGTCATTCATCAAACTTTGATAATGAAGTTTTTCAACTATATATATATCTCTCAATTGACAACATTGCCAAGTCATTCAATCGCTTTTCTGACATACTCGATCGTAAGTAATATTTTATTCACTTTAACTTAGAAAAACTTCTTTCGGCTAAAGCAACTGAAACTCGAACCGTTTACATCACTATATATGCAAGCCATATACTTATATATATATATATATATATATATATATATATATAATTTTACATTTGGGGGCATGATTAATTTGGGAACCTGAGACCGATGATTCATTGGGCTTGGCTCAGAACCGGCCTTGCTATTGAAAAAAATGAAGTATTATTTCAGAAATAATATTTTATATATATTTTTAAATATTAAATCAGTATTTAACCAATTTTTATATGTAAACTGATATTAATAAGAATGTTAACTAGAATGTTTGAGGTCCCTAATTCAGTATGTAATGTTGGTCTTCATTAGATGAATAAATGCATATATAGTGAACACCATAATCGTTCGTTAAATTATTATTCAATTATTTGTATACCAAGAAGAAGAATCATTTATATTGTTTTTAAAAATCATTTGTATTGAGTCTCCATCGTAATTTGACGTAGATAATATATATATATATAAGACCGGTCCTAAGATTTTAAAATTTTCTAAAGACCGTAATCTACAATGGAAATATATGTCAAAATTATATATATTTAAAAAAGATAGACCGTTTTTTTAATTAAAATTTTTAATTTGAAAAAAGACCGCAAGCGAATGTTTGATTTGCTTGAGCTCAGGACCAGCCTCATATACGATGCTGGTTGATTCGTAGGCTTCGAATGGTGATAGCGGATCAAGCGGTGCGGGTAAAAAAAATTAGCGGGGCGGTGCGGATTTTGTAAAAAGCGGATCAAGTGCGGTTCATAAAAATAAGCGGTGCGGAATTGTTTTTGAATGGTAACGTTACTTGCGGTGCGGAATTGGTTTTATGTAGTAAAATTTTGAATTTGAGTTTGGTTTTGAAACAATTAGTGTTTAGTTTTAAGGTTCTAGGATTTAAATGTTCTAAATCTATTTTAAATTTATTGTATTTTTGAAATAAAATATTTTTTGAAAATTAGATAGTAAAAAAGTAAATCGTGATATTAACATAAAACTTAAAAATATTATATAGTATACTAATTATTAATTTATTCTAGATACTTAAAATATTTTAGAGTGTTATACAAAAAGCAACAAACTAAATCCGCACTTGAACCGCACCATTTTAACTAATATCTTACCAAATCCGCTTTATTTTTTTGTAACCAAAGAAATTTTTTTTTTTTTGGTACAAATCCGCCCCGCCTTTATTTTTGGCAAAATCCGCCCCGCAAATACCAATTTAAGTTGAATGGTGACTTTGTCCAAATCCGCCCCGCAAACGTCAAAAACCGCCCCACCCCGCGTCTCCCATTCGGAGCCTTAGAGTAAGAAGATGCTAGGGAATAGAGACTTGGTTCACAATCATTCTCTCGATAATTTTCAACCTTCTAAAAACTAATTAATTAATTATAAATATATATAGAAAATTAATAAAAATAACTTACAGTTTGTGTCATCGTATATAGATTTCTGTGACAGTGTATTGCGTGTCAATTCAAAGTAGTTGAATGGTCCATTAGGAGCAATTATAAATTCGATGGATGATGCATCACACATATATTGAGCCCGTGAACTCTTTTTGTTTTCTTCTTACTCTTATTTCAATAAGAAAAATCTTGTATATTATAATGTCAGTATCAATTAATTAAGAAATAGTGGAAGCAAATCTCCATCTTTCGATCTGGAATCACTAACTTCTAGTAAAATCCAAAACATATAACTTGTGGATATTGCAATATGACTTTATGCAACGTCCGTTCTCGTTTAAAACATTGCAAACAATTTCATGACAGTATAGACTATTTTGGATCTTTAGGTATTAACTTGTGAAATAGTAGACTTTTAACAAAAAGAAATGGTAGACTTTATAGCAGGCCGATATGAATACATTTTTAATGAAGTTTTTAAATTTATAGGGCTTTGAAATTATGAAGTCAATTATGTATATTACAAACCGAAGAGAATTAGCTAAAGAGTTTTTTATTCTATGTTTGTGGAACTAAGCTTTTATTACACTACTTTGTAAAATTAATTTTTTTTTCTATAGATTTAGGTATATTTTACTCTTAATGATTTTTTAAAAAACTATTTTCTTTTAAATTTTCGTTATATATACAGAATGGTCGTTCTAAATTGAAACGGTTGTTCCATAATGTTCTGTATAGTTCCATAAATATATTGGAACGACCATTATAGCTTGGAACAATCTTTCCAAAACGTTCCAGAAACTATACTAAACGTTATGGAATGACCGTTCTGGACAGAATGGTCGTTCCACCCTTTTTATGATTTTTGTTTGAAGATTTTTCATTTGCTCTATGGAATCTCCAGCAAGTATCATACTATACAAATATTCAATATTTTTCTAGTGGGTTTTTATTTATCTACAAAGATTCAATCTTTGTATAGTGAGTTTTTGAGGTAAGATATTATAGATCGCTTTTTGACTAATCTAGAGTGACATTAGATCTTTAGTGTACACTTTTAATGGTAGATTAAAAACCTTTTGATATATCGAAAAATGATTATAAAAAAAAAGAAAAAGAATTAAGAATTTCTCACAAGTAGATACTCTACACGAATTCTTCTTACAAATATAAGTAGTAGATATGGATAAGACAATGATATATTAGACAATGAATTGAATTTTTATTTTTAAGTTAATTCCACAAACATAGGGTAAAAGCCCTATAAACTTTAATATATAATTAAAGAGTATAATGTCAAAAATATTTTTTAATAATAAATATTATATTAACCCTAAATGATCAGCTTCTAATTGTGATTTAGGGTAGAAGCTCTATTACCTCTAGCCACACGCATAATGAATATATTTTTTTCTCATTTATGGAGTTTGGATGTCCGTTATGATCCAGAGATTAATGTGATAAAATAATTAGCTTCTAAAAAGTTATTTAAAATATAAGAATTTGTGTAAAATGTTTTTTTCCACTCTATGCTTATTATATATGTATATTATATATGTATACATGTATAATAAGCATAGAATGAAAAAAAAATCTAGACAAATTCTTATATTTAAAATAATATTATATATATATTTATTGTATTTTGTAAAGAGATTTTTGCAATCTTAGCAAGTGGACCGGTTTGAGATTTACATGTTACTAAATGAATTTAGAATTATTAGAATGAACTTATAACCTACACTTAGATTGTGAAAGAAAAAAAAACATACACTTAGATTTACAAAGCAGGATAGGTAGATACTTTTCATGTGAATAGCTTTAATTAGTTTTTTTGTAGATAAGATCGTTAATCTTTTTTATGTATGTAATATGATGCAAACTCTTATAATATTCAACAAAAAACTGTGCATTTTTGTATTCGTAATCACTTTAATTTTTATATGTTATGTCTAACACAAATCACATAGCTAGTTCTCGCATAAAAAATGACCATATTCAATTTCTAATATGATAAAAATATAGCAAAGGTGAAAACTACTAAACCAGTTAATCCTCTTTACTCCAATTAATTTTTTTTTTTAATTTAAATATGTATTATGTATTCCTCACATATAGTACAATAAACAGAATTTTCCATATCTACATTTAAAATCTGATAGAGAATTTGTACTTGCTATACATCCTATCGATCTACAGTACAAAATGTCACATGGTAAATAGAAGATTGAGCATTCATTACAATTTCTTTATTATTTATTTATTTTTTTAATTATTCTTAGCAAATCTCAGCAGTTTCATTATACACACAATTATGATAAGAGTAATTGCAGTAATATATTCATCATATAGCCTAAAATTAAGAATTTAGTTATAGATTTTTGTCTATCTCCTTTTACAATATACCTTATATGCAGTTTTATTCCTTATAAATAAACAATTCACCTATGATTGGTAAATCCGTTATCACATGTTTACTTTATTGAATTATCTACATATGTTATAGGTAGTCTAACTATTATTATTAGTCAGACTATTATCTTTGTTGCAGTCTAAGAGGGTGTTATTGGTTATGTTATTTTAATGGATTTCTAAATCCATGAGAATTTGGAAATTTAAGGATTTTTAAATTATTGGATTTTGAAATATCATGATTTATGTTTGGATTTGGTCTTTTGTATTTTTAATCTTGAAATCCTTCCAAATCCATTAAAATACAAAGAAGAATTTAAAATTCAATTTAAAATCATTAAACGAATAACACTGGATTTCAATTAGTATTTACAAATCATTAAACGAATAACACATAATTTCAAAAAGAATTTTAAAATCATGAATTCAATAAAACCTGATTTCACTTGGATTTCAAAATCCATTAAAATCCTATAACCAATAACACCCACTAATTTTTTTTGTTCTAGATTTAGGATTTACATTTTAGAGTTTAGAGTTTATATTTAGGGGGTTAAGATTTATATTTAGGGGTTTAGAGTTTATATTTTGAAGTTTGAGATTTATAGTTTATATTTAGGGGTTTAGAGTTTATATTTTTGGGGGTTAGAGTTTATATTTTGAGTTTAGAATTATATTTTAAAGTTTAAGGCTTATATTTTGGAGTTTAGAGTTTATATTTTTTGTTATATTTCACATTTAGGGTTTATATTTCATATTTGGGATTTATATTTTACTAATTACTATTCACTATTTTAAAAAAAATATTAGTCCAATTTAAAAATAATCTTGTTAGATGTAGAAAAAAATATGTGTTTTTTTAGCAAGATTTTGTAGTTTTATTTTTTGTGATTATATGTTTTAATTTTAAGAAAATAGAATACAAAAAAATAATTAAAAATAACAACAACAAAAAAAAAGAGATGGCACAATCGAGATATATAAGGTATAATTTGTTCAATAATTTAATTCTTTGATTACTTTCTTAAAATTGGGGTTATTGTTGGTTTTCTAGCTAATTAGCCCTTATGGCTTATGATAACATGCCATAAAAAGTTGGAAAATGGGCTTTTGGCTCATACAACAACATTGAGTCTACTGGTGTCGTCTGAAAACAAGGCCTAAACTTACAAACTCACCTCCCTTAAAGTGATTATATTTCCACTTGTAAATCTTTTAAAATTCTCTTCTCTATTGACATTTATATAACTTTTTTTTTTGTCACGACATTTATATAAGCTCTGTTTTTTTTCTTCGTAAATTATGACGATTTGCATCCATACCCCCAAGAAACCGGTGTAATTGTGTGATTAAATACTCAGATAATGAATGCGATTAAGCTTTAAACTTTAAAGTAAAAAAGCAAATATGGATCACACTACAATGGGCCAGAAGTTACCTAAAATGGGCCGATCTGGGCCGGTCCGGACAATGACATTATTAGTATTGTGTTTTGTTCGTTTGTTCAATAGTACTACTATGTTTAAACGTAAATCATGTTAAGAGCCTTCAATTTAAACTACTTAAATATTACACCACATAAATAATACACATTAAATTTCTAACACAAAAGTCTATCTAAACAATTCAAAATCGAATTGGAATCAATAAAATCCATATAAGCTCGGATCCATATGTTGAAAACCCTAATGTCCTAAGCGGCTGATGCAAAAAAAATTTGTCGCCGCCGTTGAGAAGACTGCAGACTCTATCGGATGAAATCCTCCGATGGACCAACGACATGACCCAATGTGAGATTTTGTCCACCGAAGATAAATTTTAAAAGAAGAGAGGAACCAGATTTGTTACTTACCACGGCAGATTTGGGACGGTAAATTAGATTTCCGATGGGCAGAAGAAGAGACAGAAGGCTTCGGTGATGGGTTAGTCGGGACTGTAATCGGCGACATCCCCACACCGCCGTTTAGAGAAACACGGCTTCCACTGTCTCTGCTTTCTATAACGTACCCATCTTGAGGTTCCATCTACTAAAATTCGTCGCACCTCGTGCAAATCGCCGCGACTTCTTCCGATCTGAGAGGCGTCGCCGATCTGCTTTTTCTCTCCGCCGATTATTTTCCGGTGATTTTGAAAGGATAGAAGGCTAAAGCTTTGAAACCCATTAGGCAAGAGATGTATGCAAGGAAAGCACATCGGCGTTGGGCTCATCAGCGTGCCAAAGATCGCGGTGTGTCGGATTATGCTCAGAAAAAGCCGTCTCTCTGTCTTTGCCGTAATCCACTGACTGCCAAACACCTAGATCCAAATTTGAACCTAAATCTAAATTTGATGGCGAAGGTGGAGAGAGAAACATATAGGTTTATTTATAATTTTTCTTGTTCTCAGATTTTGTGGTATGTACGTACCAAGTATGATGCATGTAACAACCCAAATATCCGATTTAATCATATAACCACATAACAAATTTCATCATATAACAAACCCCAACAAAAGATAACAAATACTTATGAAATTTTGATAATAATAAAATATTTTAAAAAGAAACAACGAAAGGGAGACCAACAAAAGGTCATAAATATAGCTTCTTCATGTTTATATCTCGACAGTCTTAGCATCGACTTCCTCTGTCTCATTCTTCTTCTTCTCTTCCACAACCTCAGGAGTCTCCGTCACACTATTCTTCTCTTCTTTCTTCTCCTTCTCTTCCACAACCACCGGAGTTTCCGTCACATCTTTCTTCTCCTCCTCCTCAACAACCGGAGTCTCTTCTACCTTTGGCTCTTCTGTTTCTTCTTCTTTTTTCTCTGACTCTTCCACAACCACTTCTTTGCTTGTTTCTTCGACGACTGGTGCTTCGGTTTCTTCTTCTTTTGCAACAGTAACAGGCTCTGTTGCGACGGTTACTTCTTCCGGTTGTTCAGTAGCCACCACTGGCTCCTCCACTGTCTTTGTTGCCACCTCAACGTTCTCAGTTACTGGAGCAATCACTTGTTCGTTCTATAAGCAAAAAAAAAAAAAAACACTTAGTAAATACAAACTGTATGCCGTTTTTGTTGGATCAAAACGGCGAGTAGTCTACATCTACAAGAGGTCGATGCTTTTCATGCTGGTTATAGATAGGTTAATTGTTATTAGACATGATCATATGACATATATATACGTGTATGTAACTAATTAAGTTAATCTTCTGTAAAAATACTTTGATCATTTAATCAAATTTAATTAACAACAACAGAGAAAAAATTAATACAGATTAAAGTTTCAATATTTATACCTCAACGGCAGCCATTTCGAAATAAAGAAAAATACTGAAGAGGGAAAATTAAAAGATATTAAGAAGAGAGAAGTGAATGTGTATTTTGATGCTTTGATGAGTGAAGAGTTTGATCAAGAAGATGGCTATTTATACTAGAAGCAAATGCTTTTCTTTGAATAATAAATAATATACATATAAATTTAAAATTATTATTAGTACTTTTTTTCTTGTCAACAATGTTAGTAAAGAATAATGATGATGAATATTGCACATGAAAGCATCATTTTTCATTATATAAAATAGCTTATGTACTATTTTACACCTCATGACACATACATTTTAGAATAATTTTGTATATTGCGTATTTTTCTTTTTAAATTTGGAGAATAGGTATTTTTGTTTTTTATTTTGGAAAATAGGTACTAATGTACTATTGTTTTTTATTTTTTAAATATGTACTTTTATTCATTCATATGAATCATTCATCGTTCAAACAGACAATTCATAGTTCAGATAAATCATTCATCATTCATATAGACAATTCATCATTCACAAAAACAATTCATATTCATCATTCACATGCAGTTCATCATTCATGAAACGAAAAAATACCTAAATACAAAGACTTTTATAAAGTACCCTTTTAGCAAATTATAAAACTTTTAAGTATCTTATTACCCAATTTTCTCTGTATTTTACTTGATCAAGTTGTAATTTTACTAAAGTAAAACAACAATGGGTTTATTTAACTTTCAACTAAAACCTAATTTCTATTTTGCAAACGTTATAGTATATATTAGTTTCTTGGTCGAAAAATAAATTATTAGAATTTTTGGAGATTCTTTGTTTTGTTTATCTTCTTATAAGACCTATCTGTGAACGTTATAACAAACCTTTCACGTAAAAAACGTCGAGCTCTTATTAAATTGAACGTTACAACTTCTCATGTACTTGTTAAACTCTTTTAGAAAATATTGGGACCCGAAAACATTCCGTCAGTTAAAATTGTATTAATGCCTACGAAGCATCGTTATTGTATTGAATTGACTAACTAAAATGATCATTGTTCTTTCACTAGGTCAAAACCGGTCATAAAATTTTAAAATTTTATAAAAGCAGCAATCTACAATGAAAAATAGGCTAAAATTTATATAATTTTTTCAAAAATTGACTATTTTCTTAACTAAAGTTTTTAAATTGAAAAATGGCCACAAACGCATGTTTGTTCTGCTTGGGCTCAGGACCGAATCTGAGTATAATATACGGTTTTTGTTATAGATCATCAATTAATTTCTTGCGTAATTTATGACTCTCGATAGATTTTGGTAATCAAGCCGTATTTATTTCGTGATCATTAGTTTGGTAAAAAATTCACAAATAGCCAAACAATGTTTATTTTGTAGTCGTTGGATATAACAATATATAAGTCGTTAATCAGAAAATGCATCATTTTTTGAAAAATCAAAATAATTTTCATTAGTAGAAACGATATCTTATTTTACATTTAAATTTCCCTTATATATGTTATCAAAATGTTAAATTTAATTAATTTATTTGGTTAGGCATTAAAGTTATCCTTAAATGCATTATATGACCAAGAAAGCAAAAGAGAGTAGAGAGTAAGTGGGTCCATATTCACGACAAATCCTACCTGGCTCACACTCACATGGACCCACTTTAACTTGTAACCACGTCAGCATTAATCAAATAATAGATTAATAGTACTCCTTCATATTTTAAATTAATATTTTTCGTTGAAATATTTTGTTCAAGGTTCTCTCTTTTTATATTATAGTATATCAAAACTAAGTACATTTTTTGAAGAGAAAAAAATAAAAAATTATGTATTATTTAGTTTTCAATTCAGTGTCAATAATGTAATATTACGTAATGTTGGAACTTTAATTTTAACTTTAACAAGTGATTAAACATCACTTTTCCGGTGAG
>OVBE01006221.1:0-14063 GCA_900406425.1 Iberis pinnata | reverse complement strand
ATCATTTTGCATAAATTTTGTTTTGCGCCAACGGAATTCAGGGTGTTTCGACGAAGTTCTAACTCGTTAATCTTGCCTTTTGAAATTTTTCGACGAAGATTCAGATTGATGACGCTTTAGCTCATTTTGAGTTGACAAGGCTTTAGCTCGTTTTAGGATCGACGAGGCTTTAGCTCATTTTAGGATCGACGAGGCTATAGCTCGTTTTAGGATCGACAAGGCTTTAGCTCGTTTTAGGATCGACGAGGCTTTAGCTCGTTTTAGGATCGACGAGGCTTTAGCTCGTTTTAGGATCGACGAGGCTTTAGCTCGTTTGTTGTTTTTGAAGTTGCTTGTTTTTGAAGTTCCTTTGGACGAAGTTCCATGGGGACTACCTACTCCCTCCAAAAAACAAACAAAAAAGGACCGAGGTACATGTGTTTTTTTTTACTTAAGTAGCTGTGTCTTCTTATATAGCGAAGACTGCCTATGTACCCATTTTAAAGGGATCAAGCCAAGACGTAGTTTTATTACAACAAAACAAAAAACAAAAAGAACTAGAAGTAGAGTTTAAGGTGTTGTCCATTCCAAGGCTGTGGTAGCTGTCGTCCATCGAGCGAGGTCAACTGATAAACGTTGGTGCGACAATTCTAGTAACTTGATATGGTCCTTCCCAGTTCTTCCAAGTTTTCCTGCTCCGTACTCTTTAGTATTATCGAAAACGTGGCGCAACACAAGGTCTTCGACGATATAATGCCTTGGTCAAACCCGTTTATTGTAGTGTCGAGCTGCCATTTGCTGATAGTGTTGCATATGTAATAGCGCTTGGTCTTGCAATTCTTTAGGTTCGTCGAGCCTATCTTGCGTTAGTTCGTTGTTGAGATCTTCGCGTTGTGGTAGCATCATGCGCCGCAAGCTGTAGACATTAACTTTAGCGGGAACCATAGCTTCAACTCCGGGTGAAAGGGAGAAAGGAGTCGCGTTAGTTGATGAGCGGGGCGTTGTACGGTATGACCATAGCATGCCGTCCAATTCAACCGCCCAACATCCTTTTTTCCTTTCTAGTCGTTTCTTAAGACCGTCTACGATGGTCTTGTTGATCGACTCAGCTTGTCCACTACCTTATGGGTACCGGGGCGTCGAATGGCTGAGCTTAATCTTCCAGTTCTTGCAAAAACCTTCAAATATGTAAGAACAGAACTGAGTACCATTGTCAGTCATGATCTTGTAGGGCATACCGTGACGATAGATGATATGTCTACACACAAAGCTTTGGACTTCGGCGTCTTGAATTTTAGCGTATGCCGCTGCTTCTACCCATTTTGTGAAGTAATATATCATCACCAGAAGGAGTTTTCTCTGCTTTGATGCGAGGAATGGTCCGACAATATCCATTTCCCACCGCATAAACGGGTATGGAGGTTTGGACACCCGCAGATACTTAGTCGGTTGATGACTCGTCGTAGCATGACGCTGACATTTTTCACACTTCAAGCAATAAGATTGACAATATGAAATCATTGTTGGCCAAAAATGGCTGTGGCGCTTGATTTTAATTACAAGAGAACGTCCACTAGAATGATTTCCACGGGCTCTTTTATGTGTCTCGGCCATAACGCGCTTTGCTTCGTATTGAGACACACACCTTAATAGGATCCTAATTATATCTCGTCGAAACAGTTCACCTTCGATTATAACATACCTAGAAGCTCTTGACCTGAGGCGCCAAGCTGCCCATTTATCGGGTGGCAACGTACCATCTCGTATATAAGCAATTATATATGAACGCTAATCGCTTGCTGCGCACTCGCCATCAGGCGTTGTAGCATCTTCTGTAGCATCAATGTTAGGTGATGTGTCTAACATATGAACTCGTGAATACGATATGCTTGGCATTGCAATTTTTTCAATCGAAATTGAACGCGTTAACCCACTAGCCGGAGCGGAGGCTAAAGTTGCTAGGTTATTCGCGAATATGTTTTCGCTTCTAGGAATTTACACGATTTCGACGTCTTTGAATTCTTTCCTTATGTCTTGGACAAGTTGGAGATAAGATGTCATCCGCTCGTCTTTTGCCCCGTAATCACCACTACACTGATTAACGACAAGCTGAGAATCGCAATGGACAAGAACTATCTTTACACCCATACTTCTTGCCAAACGGAGCCCAGCGAGAACCGCTTCATACTCGGCTTCGCTGTTTGAAGCAGCAAACTTGAGCTTGATAGATTGTTCTATGACCTTAGCCGTTGGAGATTCGAGGCGAATTCCCACACCGGATCTGTTTGACAGCGACGAACATCAACGTAAAAGTTCCAGGTTTATGCTGCTTCCGGAGTAAAGAGTTCTGGAGGTAGCTCGACTAGGAAATCTGCAAGAGCTTGGGACTTGATACTAGTTCGGCTGCAAAATTCAATTTTGTACTCACTAAGCTCAATAGCCCATTTTGCCATTCGTCCGGATTGACTTGGACTATGCAGGATGGTTCGTAGTGGCTGAGTGGTCATTACTGCGATTGAATGGGACTCGAAGTAAGGCCTGAATTTTCGTGCACTAATAACGACTGCATAGGCCAGCCTCTCCAACATCTAATATCTCCTCTCTGCCCCATCAAGTATCTTACTGATGTAGAATATGGGTTTTTGCTCGCCCCGATCATCTCTGACAAAAACTTCGCTGACAGTCGCGGCTGAAACAGAAATATAAAGCAATAACGTTTCACCGTCGAGGGGTTTAGCCAAAATAGGCGGAGTCGACATATACTCCTTAAGTTTTGAGAATGCCTCCTCACACTTTTCATCCCAGCTGAACATCGTGTTGCCCTTGAGAAGTTGGTAAAACGGGAGGCACCGCTCCGTCGATCGAGATATGAACCTGTTTAGAGCAGCGACTCTGCCCGTTAGCCGCTGCACTTCTCGTATATTTCAAGGAGATGGCAGGTTGAGGATTGCAGAGATTTTTTTAGGTTTAGCCTCTATTCCTCGTTGAGTCACAACGTAGCCGAGGAATTCACCAGACTTTACACCAAACATGCACTTTGCAGGGTTTAGCTTCATCCCATACAAATTGAGGATTTGGAAACAAGTGCGTAGATGTGAAACATGGTCAGACGCCGAGGTGCTATTTACGAGCATATCATCTATATAGACTTCCATGGTCTTACCCAGATGAGACGAGAACATTTTGTTTACCAACCGTTGGTACGTCGCTCCAGCATTTTTCAACCCGAAAGGTATAACCCGATAACAATATATATCGCGGTCTATGATAAAAGAAGTTTTATCTTGATCTTTTGGGTGCATTATAATTTGGTTATAACGAGAGAATGCGTCCATGAAAGAAAGTATTTCATTTCCTGCCTTGGCCTCGACCAGACGATCTATATAGGGGAGTGGGAAGCTATCCTTCGGGCATGCCTTATTTAAATCAGTGAAATCAATGAAAACCCTCCATTTCCCATTCTTATTTTTAACCACAACAGAATTAGCTATCCATTCTAGGTATTTGACCTCGACTATAGAACCGGCCTGCAAAAATTTCTCATCTTCGTCATTAACTGTTTGGTTTTGTTCAATCCCTAGCTTCCGGCGCTTCTGCCTGACAGGTTTCATGGTGGGATTGACATTGAGCTCATGAGACGTAATCGACGGGTCGATGCCTTTCATATATTTCAGAAAGGAAATAAGTTCATCGCGAATATCCTTTTGCAGAAAACGGCCAATATTAGTGCATCGTGATGGATCGCTATCATCGATAGAAACTTGATCGACGTGCTCTAGGGTTGTAGTGCAGTGCTTGGTCGTTGATGACGGTCCCGGCGAATCGTTGAACTTCATCGGTAATTGCTATGCTTCTGACCTCTTTCGGGCTTTGTGCTCGACAATAAAGCAAGTACGTACAGCTCGCTGGTTTCCCCTAACCGTCTTTGTTCCTCTAGGTGTAGGGAATTTTATACATTGGTGATACACGGAAACTACGGCTTTCATCATGTACAGCCACAAAGTGCCCAGAATTGCATTAAAAACCGGGTGCTCGTCGACGACCAGTAATTTTACTATGCGAGTTATGCCCATAATGCTTATTGGGAGTTTGATGCTCCCAGTGGTAATGACTGTTACACCACTGAACCCTGTAAGTACTTGAGATGACGGTTTCATCTTTACCTTTGCAATCTCCATTTTGGCGAGAGTCTCCTTGAATATAATGTTCACTGAACTTCCAGTATCTATCAAGACTCTGGATACTTTGCAATCTGCGAACATCATCTCGATGACAAGGAAATCATTATGGAGAGCGTCTACGCCGTGCGCATCTGCATACGTGAATTTTATTAAGTCCTCTTTTCCGCACTTGGATGAGGAACTTGCTACTGATAACGATGCCCTGCGTTCAAGTTTTTTTATTGCCCTAACAGAATCATTGCAATGACGTAGACCACCTATTATGACGTTAATCTGTTGACGCGGTATGGGCTGGACCTCCTCATTAACTTCTTGTCTGTCCCTTTTTGGCAGTTCCATATCTGATTCAATTGGAGGTCTTTGAAAATTATTTTGCTTTCCTGCGTCCGGACGAGTATACGTTGTATTTCGTTTGAATCCACCGCGATTCCCAGCAGGCCATGGGGCATTCGGCTTTCGAGCTGGCCGGTTGTACTGCTTCAAAACCATATTTTTCAGATGTCCGCACTCATCAGTGTTGTGTCCCGTTCTTCCATGAAATTCACGGAAAGTCTTTGGGTTATCATATGCACGTCTAGGTAAGATGCGCGTCTGACTACCTTGACCGTGAACATAATGGTTGAGATCTTTCTTTTTTTCAAATACCTTGCTATAACGCTGACGCGATTCTCTGTATTCATCTTTGTCTTTGTGACCTACACGATATTTACCATGTATCCTCATCATCTTAAATTTCTCTTCTTCTGCTTCAACGAAAAAATTGGCACGATGCAGGGCGTCCTCTAATGTCTGGGGCTGATTTAACACAAGTTCTTCCCTAAATTGTGACTCGTACCATAGAGAATTGCGCAGGGCTGCTATTGCTGCCTCGTCGGGTATCGTCAGCCGAGACACTATTTTCTTAAACCTTTCAATGAAGTTTCGTAATGGCTCTCGACATCCTTGAGCCAGTGTCCAAAGATCCGCCGTTGAAGCTTTTTTCTCGATGAAAATCGAGTAATGCTTTAGTAAGGCAGTAGATAGTTGTTGGAAACTACTAATGCTCCCCGACGGAAGATGTGAAAACCAAGTCAATGCAGCGCCGCCGAGGTTCTCTACAAAAAACTGACATTATCCAGCATCTTTCTCAGCCGGGCTAAAGCGTGTACGATCCATAGCTATTGTAAACGCAGTTATATGGTGGTTTGGATCACTATTGCCTTCATAAAATGGGAGTTTGATTTTAGCTACTTGACCGAGCTAGGTGTCGGTTATTTGCCTGGTAAACGGGGTGCGTTGAGTTTCTTCGACGATATGCTCAATTTCGGGGGCTGAACTGATAGCCCGGTGAACTTGCGAACTCATTTCGCGTATTTGCGCCTTGAGAGCTATAATTTCATTTTGGCTAGTCTGGGCACTAGAAGATGGCTGTGGTGTTTTATCAGCTGGACCAGTCGGAGTTGGTTGCGATGGTGTGCTAGGTGTTCCGAAAAGGGTGTGATTAAGGGTGTTGATATGTTCCCTTCGCTCACCATCTGCAAATGCGGCTTCAAACCTGGCTCGAAATTCACTTGCTTCTCTGGCTTGGTCATAGAGACGTTGGATTATTAATCGATTGGTTTCGGCTTAGCGAACATCTGCTTGTGACTGTGCTTCGACTACATCGTTATGAATGGTTTCATTGTTATCGGCCATCATTCCTATTGTCTTGACCCTTCACTTTGTACGTCCCCACAGACGGCGCCAAATGTTTAACTGGTCTTTGCAACTTGTTGACTCAGTCAAATTTACTCAGAGGATCAGACAATTTATAATTTAATATTCCTTAAAATACAATACAGATTTAGACGAGGCTATTTGACTATAGCTTTTGATACTAACTCTTTTTTACTTCGGCTATGAATACTCGTTGACAAGGGTCTTCTATCTTTGAAGTCACTTTGTATTTGTGATAGACGAGGTCTTGTCTCCTATCGAGATCGTGACAGCCTTGATAGACGAGGTCTCCAATTAGAAGAGATGACTAAGGAACATTTCTCTACTTGTTCGATAGTCGGGATACTAGATATTGTTTTATGATCGTACTTCTACTCTGTCGATATCGGCGATCTCTTTCTCTTTCCCTCTCTACTCCCTGTCTTTTTGTCCGACCCCTTCTCCAATTCATCTGACATCTTATTTATACTGCTCCTCCTCTGACCTGGTCCTGTCACATCATGAACAGTGACGAGGTCCACGTGTCTTTCACCGGGTTGGACCTTGTCTGTCGGGCTTGGATCATTCGTTTGGGCCCTAGAAATTCTTTTTGAGCCTCAAAGTGGGTGTCAAACTCTGGCCCAACACTAACCTTGGACATCCTTTCAAATATAACAACTTTCAAAGCAACAGTCCAATGATATTCATTTGTATTTTGCATAAATTGAGACAAGATATGTATCGAATAAACAATATCCGGTCTAGTAGCAGAGAGGTAAATCAACCGTCCAACAAGTCGTTTATACTCATCTGGATGAAGAAGCTTTTTCCCGGTAGATTTTGCTAACTGATAATTCACCTCCATCAGAAACTCAACTGGCTTACCGCCAAGCATCCCAACTCAAGAAATAATATCAAGAATGTATTTCTCTGTGATAGATAAATATCTTCCTTGCTTCGTGCAACTTCTAGTCCAAGAAAATACTTAAGCTTCCCCAAATTCTTCATATGAAAGCAACCACCCAAGTAAGTCTTGAACTTCTGAATTTCCACAGGAGAGTTCCCTGTCATCACAAAATCATCCACATACACTAGAACATGCAATTGTACGGAATCATTGACTAATGATAACAAAGAATAATCATACTTTTCTATGAATAACCATAACTCACAAGCGCATCTGAGAGTTTTGCGAACCAACAACGCGGAGACTGTTTTTAACCATATAATGATTTGTACAAACGACATACCATACCTTTTCTAGAAGCGTTGAAACCATATAATTATTTGTACAATCTCAAAAAATCTGTCACAATTCACAAATTTCTCAAGACCGTACTCGTNCATGGTCTACACTCTGTAGTTTTGTGTGTGACATAATCTGAATCATTGTGTTAAGCATGTAGTCACGTAACTTCACCAACGCTTAATTCCTTCTTATTCCTCTGCCCAGTGTTGTGTCACACATAGTCTCAGCATGTGACTCAGACTCAAGAAGTGAAATGATCTCTACAGTGTTTGTTGCCACATTCTCATTCTCTGTTACAACAATCACTTCCTTTGTGGGATTCTGAGTTACTACTTTGACACTCGGTTGTGGTGGTATCACTACATCGTCTTCATACACAACAAAATTTTGTTCATAGGACCTCAACTTCTCAGAATCAACTCAATCAACTCTCGGAAAATCATCCACTATTGTGAGAAAATAATAAGCTCCACACGAACTTTATGTTCGATATGGTCTCCATAAATCACAGTGACTTATCTCAAAATATTCCCGAGTTTTAGCTCTACTCAATGGAAACTCACTACGACATTACTTTAGAACAAATATCACAACAAGAGATACATGCACTCTTCACGTCAACCACCGGCAATCTCCTTATCACCTTCTCAGAGGAGTGACCCATCCTCTTATGCATATATCCAAAGACTCCAAATTTCCTGATTTCTTAACATGTCGAAGCCTCTCAATACCTTGTAAAAAATACAATCTTTCTTTCTGTTTTCCTACTCCAATTGGAATCTTCAATTTAAAATCTTGCAATAGACAACATGTCTTAGCTAACATCGCTACACAATTCTTATCATCTATGACTTTAGATGGTGAGATAAGATTTCATTTAAATTATTCCACAAAGAGAACATCTTTCAGCATTAATGATTCTGTCAACGCTAGAATTCCTTTTCGATCACAAAAAATTGTAGTTCCATTAGGTAACCCAACCATACTTGGTTTTACTCGATATATGTCGAACTTTTTTGGAACTCAATTTCAATGAGAGTGATATTCATCACTTTTCAGGCGAGTTTTTGGGCAAGATCGTTGCCCGGAATTACTGGATTATGATTGCATTGGAAAGGTTGTAGTCTGGACTATAATTTTGAATATTTAAATGCTAAAATTGGAGTTAATTTGAATGATAAATAAGACAGCTAAGTGAGCTGAACTAGTTGGAAAGACTAGCTAGCTCAGCTAGGTGAGTAAAAGGCAGCTCGACCCAGCTCAATGAGCTGAATGAGTACTGATCTAGCTAGATGGACTGGTCAACTAACACTCAAGCTTAGTGAGCTAGGGAGTGAAGTAGCTTCAAGGTGAAAAATCACCAAGCGAACAGTTGCAACCGTTGGCCAAATCGGCACCAATTGAAAATGTGCAATGAAGAGGTGTGTCTTTTCACCAAAGATCACATCCTTTCATGTGAAAAGTGCCTTGACCAAAGGTCACATCCTTTCACATGATATCTCTTCGTCTCCTTTAAATAGATCCCCCCTCCATTCATTTTTAATCATCACATTCTCGGTTCATACATCAGAAAACAAAGTGGTTTTAGAGCCCCCTCCATTCGATATCGAAAAAAGAGAGAAACATAAATACTAGTAAAAGCTTCAAACATCGTTCCAATAAATACCATGTTCCGTATTCTCGGGAGTATTCACATATACTAAGGTCGATAAGCTTTATTAAGAGAGTATAGCTTAATAAAGACATGTAACAGTTTTATCATGGGATTCTGAAATTGCGGTAAACCGTCTTACTACCGAAAGTTTTTAGAATTAAAGAAAATGTTTTGACTCATATCCGTTAGCTTAAGATTGTTAAACGTTTTAAACTTGGTTTTAACTAAATCCAATTTTACGATCCCTACAATCTTAATTCTAAAAATCCGCTCTTAAGCTACCGTTTTATATCGGATTTGAGTTTTAACGGTTATAAAAAAATTTCTCGGTTCACGATCGTTTTAAATGTTTCCATGATATATTACTGATAGTTTCTGGTATCTGTTTTATAGATGACAACCGAGAATACTGAAAATGTTTATACTGATGGATATTGACGGGTCTGCCAATATAGTCCAAACTTCGGCTACGAAAGATGCCTTCGTTGGAATGTCTCAACTGCCTGCAGCAATGGCACAAGGCCTATTGCCAAATTTCAAAATGTGGCAAAACAAAATGCTCTTCTACATGAGCAATTTGAACGCTGAAAATGTCCTCATGGACGATCCACCAATCGTTCCTCTTGGAAACAGTGATGCCTATGTTCAAGCTGTTGTTGATGCTTGGAAGCATCACGAATTCGTCTGTCGAGGTTGGATCTTAGGCTGCCTCACTGTACAAAGTGTACCATAAGGAGGCACAAACTTCTAAGGAGCTATGGCTCACTGTAGAAAAGAAGTACAAATCTGACGATGATGGTTGTGATAAATTTGTTATTGTGAAGTTTATGGACTCCAAGATGGTGGACTCAAAACCCATCATGGAACAAGTCGACGCATTGGGTCTCGTCTGTCATGAGATTGCAGCTGAAGAGATGATGATCGATGAAATTTTCACTATCAACTGCTTCATTGAGAAGCTACCCCCAAGCTGGCTCAACTTCAAGAACTACTTGAAGCAAAAGTCGCTCTCAGATGCCATAATGCGACTTCGAATGGAAGAACGAAACTGTACCAACTTCGATGCTTTAGAGAAATATACGATAAATATGGTTAAAGTAAAAAGAAATGGCAAAGGGAAACATACTTCTCAACAAAAGTCTCTTATACCAACTTCATCAACAAACTTCAAGAAGCGTGGCAAAGCTATGAAGTTCAAAGGTAAATGCCACAATTGTGGATAGCAAGGCCATAGAGCAGATGTGTGTCGAAGTGATGCTAAAGCTAAAGATAAAGCTCAAGCTTATCTTATTGAGGGACATGTGCGCGGTTGTCTCTGAAGTCAACATGGTTGACGACAACCCGAAAGAATGGTGGTATGACACTGGAGCTACCACCCACATATGCGCTGATAAGGAAATGTTAACCACTTATCAGAAGAACAAGTATGAGGAGCAACTGTTCATGGGAAACACAACTCACTCAAATATTGAAGCTCGCGGCAAAGTGATCCCGAAGCTTTCAGGACATGAGCTTACACTCAACAACGTCAAACTTGTGCCAGATATGAGGAAGAATCTTGTTTCAGGAACTCTATTGAGGAAAGCTGGATTTAGAACAAGATTTGAAGCTGAAAAGCTAGTTTTAGGGAAAATGGGGTGTATTTGAGAAAGAGATTTGTAAAAGGAGAACTTTTCAAAATGTGTGTAATGACAGTCATTCGTCCTTATAAGCTTGACATGGCTAACATTGTAATTGATGATAAAGTTAATAAAATATATGTTGCTTATTTGGTTGAGTCTTTCAATATTTGGCATGAAAAATTAGGACATGTTAATTACAAATCTATACAAAAATTAATAAGTTTGAACTTATTCCCAAAGGCAAAGTAAATAAGGAAAATGTGAAGTTTTTGTACAAGCCAAACTCATGAAAACTCCATCTCCTAAAGTTCAAAGGACTACCGAACATTTGGGTTTAATCCATACAAATTTATGTGATCTGAAATATATACAAAATCGATGCGTAAAAAATATTTTGTGACATTCATAGATGATAGCACAAGATACTGTTATGTAAATATGTTACATGGCAAAGACGAAGTCTTGTCAAAATTCAAAGATTATAAACTAGAAGTTGAAAATCAACTTGGTAAAACTATTAAAGTAGTGAGAAGTGATAGAGGAGGCGAGTATGATGGTCCTTGTAATGATTTCTACAAAGAACATGGGATCATACATCAAACTACCACTCTTTAATCCCATAAATCTAACGAGAATGCGGAACGCAAAACCGCACTCTCAAAGAGATGATGAATGTTATGTTGCAAGACTATGGGTAACCCCAACCAATGTGGGGGGAGGGGGGAAGCTTTACTTACAAAAAATACCATTTTGAACAAAATACCAAATAAGAAAAATAGCACAACGCCTTATGAAATTTGGACAGGTAATGTATCATCGTACAAATACCTCAAAATGTGGGGGTGTCTTGCAAAGCTTGATGTACCACCTCCTAAAAAAGTCATTGTTGGACCTAAAACCACTGACTGTATGTTCATTGGCTATGCACACAATTGCAATGCTTATATATTTTTGGTTCATAAATCAGATATATCTGATATTCATGTCAATATAGTCATAAAATCATGAAATGCCTCTTTCTTTGAGAACATTTTTCCTTGTAAGGAAAAACAACGTCCAAAAAGAAAAATTGAACAAAGAGAAGTGGATTCCTCAACAAATGAGGCAAGCACTTCTGGAATTTCTCCACAAGTGGAAGAAGTAGAAGTTGAACCTCGGCGAAGCAAAAGAGCTCGCAAGAAAAAATCCTTCGAAGATGATTTTATGACGGTTTTTCTTGCAGAGAACGAACCAAGAACATACTCATAATCTATGTCTATACCAGACGCACCTCATTGGAAGGAAGCTATAAATAGTGAAATTGATTCAGTATTACAAAATAGAACTTATGAAATAGTCGATTTACCCGAATGATCTAAAGCACTAGGGTTTAAATGGATTTTCAAAACAAAACGAAAACCCGATAACACCATAGAAAAGTATAAGGCAAGGCATGTAGTGCAAGGATTCCGCCAAAAAAAGGACTGGATTTCTTTGACACTTATTCTCCGATAATAAGGATAACATCTATTCGAACCTTGGTTGCAATCACGACTTTAAGAGGCCTAGAAATTCATCAAATAGATACCTTCTTAAATGGAGATTTAGAAGAGGAAATATATATGTAACAACCTAAAGGTTTTTTCATTCCGGGTCAAGAGGACAAAGTCTGTAGACTTGAAAAGTTGGTATACGGAGTCAAGCAAGCTCCGAAACAATGACATGAAAAATTTGACCATTTAATGATGTCAAATGGGTTTACTATAAACGAATATGATAAATGCATATACATCAAAAGTACTCCACATAGATACATTTTGTTGGGATAATATGTTGATGACATGCTCATTATTGGTAGCAATAAAGACATGACTAATCAAACTAAAATTCTTCTTAGTCAAAAATTCGATATGAAAGACATGGGTTTAGCATACGTCATTCTCGGGATTAAAATCCATAGAAATGCCGAAGGCAAAATTTTATCACAACCACATTATGCTCAAAAGATATTTGATAAATTCAAAGAATACTCAAGTAAAAATGCGAAAACATTGGTAGACCCTAATATTCACTTGACTAAAAACTCAGGAACTGTAGTGGACCAAGTGGAATATTCTCGAGTAATTCATGTGGGGGACTGTTGGAACTCAATTTTAATGAAAGTGATATTCATCACTTTCCAGCGAGTTTTCCGGCAAAGTCGTTGCCCGGAATTACCGGATTATGATTGCATTGGAAATGTTATAGTTTAGAGTATAACTTTGAATATTTAAATGTTAAAATTAGAGTTAATTTGAATGAGAAATAATCCAGCTAAGTGAGCTGAATTAGCTGGAAAGACTAGCTAGCTCAGCTAGGTGAGTAAAAGACAACTCAACCCAGCTCAAGGAGCTGAATGAGTACTGATCTAGCTTGGTGGACTGGTCAGCTAACACTCACGCTTAGTGAGCAAAGGAGTGAAGTAGCTTAAAGGTGAAAGGTCACCAAACGAACGGTTGCAACCGTTGGTCGAATGGGCACCAATTGAAAATGTGCAACGAAGAGGTGTGTCTTTTCACCAAAGATCACATCCTTTCATGTGAAAATGTGCATTGACCAAATGTCATATCCTTTCACATGATGTCTCTTCGTCTCCTATAGATAAAGCTCCCCTCCATTCATTTCTAATCATCACATTCTCGATTCATACATCAGAAAACAAAGTGGTTTTCGATGTTGAATAGAGAGATAAAAATAAATACCAATAAAAACTTCAAACGTTCCAATAAATACTTTGTTCCAAAGTCTCGAGATTATTCACAGATACTAAGGTCGATAGGCTTTATTAAGAGTATATCTTAATAAAGACGTGTAACGATTGTATCCTGGATTATTAAATTGTGGTAAACCGTCTTACTACGGTCAATTTTAGAATTAAGGAAAGAGTTTTGATTCGCCTCCGTTAGCTTAAGATTGTTAAACGTTTTAAACTCGATGTTAACTAAATATGGTTTTATGGTCCTTACAAACAAATGGTTAAATGTCCCTGTCATATAATCTGACGCTCCACTATAGATAATTCATTCATTTGTAATCTTACCAACTGAATAAAAAGATTCTGATTATGATCCAAACGACTGCACAGTCCTTTTCCACTACTATTTCGTCAGTCCTGTCACCGCCTTTGACTTGATATGTGATACACTCCTTTTTTGTGTGTTACACGCAAGATTTACAGAATTTATAGAAATGACGTCAATTCTAGAAACGTTGTCATAACACATATGTTTCTTTGATTCACCAGAAAAACCCTCGTCCCTTCTGTTTTCTCCATAGTTATTCAGCCACCAATCAGGATATCCTTGTATTTGATAACAAGATTGAATATTATGCCCATGCTTCGAGTAATAAGAACACAAAATACCTCGATTTCTATATCTTATTGTGTGATGATGATGATATTTTCTTCTGAACAAAACTTCTCAAGCTTTTTCGGCTCTGATACCATGAAAGATTATGTATTATTTTATCTCAAATTGCAAAGTGTAAGTTTGTAGGTATTTATACCTAGAAAAACTATAATTCTATACAACAAACCCAATACACAAAGCTCATATATCTTAATATGTTCTTGTTAAGTTTGATACATTTGAATTCATTTTGGTTTCGTTTAGTTTTGAGTCAATTTGGTAAATGCACAAAATAAATTAAGTAATTAACATCTTATAGAATTCTAAAAAGGTATA
>OVBE01006220.1:0-17575 GCA_900406425.1 Iberis pinnata | reverse complement strand
TATAGGTTAATAAATACAAAGAGATTTGATTTAGAAACCTGACCTAATTTAGATGAAAAAGTGTTATCGCACGCGAGAGTATTGTTTTAATGCTTATGAACAATTGATCTGAGTTTTAATGCATGATCGAATCGTTTTAAAGACGGTGAGAGTTTGTGGATTCATAGGATTAAATTCCACACCAGTTCAAAATTCTGATAGGCTTAGAATTTAATCCTAAACTAGTACTGCAGAGAACAGTTCAAAGTAACACAGCAAATGGTATCGAATCCACAGAGACCAGATATGCACGTCCAGTTAAAAACTCGAATATGGCTAAAATGAGAATAATAGATATGATTGTGAATCAAAAAGGTAATTAAAAACGGTTTTAAAAACTATAATAATAAAGCGCTAGGCAATAGGGAAATCCGTATGTATTCAGGTTTAAAGTCAAGTTAACATGCATGATTTTAGTTTGAAAATAGTTCTCAACATGAAAAACGAATGCAGTTTAATCTCCTCTCGGAGTATTAAACCCTATGATCAAATCGTCATAGACAAACTCTCGCCGTCTTTAAAACGATTCGATCATGCATTAAAACTCGGATTCAATTATTCATAAGCATTAAAATAATATTCTCGCATGCGATAACACTTATTCATCTAAATTAGGTCAGGTTTCTAAATCAAATCTCTTTGTATTTATAAACCTATAACCATGAACTAGGTGATCAATCTAATTCAAGCATTAAGAACAAATTTAGACTAAGAACCTAACAAATTCAATCCTACAAAGTTAAACTTAACATTCAAACATGGTTTCCCTAGGAAACCCTAAAACCTAACTAGTGAACTACTAAGACATTGCAAAACATTAACAATACAAAATCAGAGAAGAAAAAATAATTAAAATAAGTATAGATATAAAATAGGGTTCAGAAATCTTCTCCACAAAGGTTTAGGATTCTTCTCCCAGTAAAACTTAGAATAATAAAATAAAGCTTAAGTTCTAAAAACCTAAAACACCTTGTATTTATTGGGTAAAAAAGTAAAATAATAAATAAGGAAAACTTGGATAGGCTTGAGGACTCTTTTGTAAAATATGGAAATCTTCCTAAATTCTCGCAGGCTCGTTGGACTGATCGGTCCAAGCTCAACCCGACCGGTTTGTCTTCTCCGGACTCTTGTGGACCGATCGGTCCAGCTGTAGACCGGTCGGTCCAAAATGTCTGTTTTGTTCGGATATTCAGACCGATCGGTGGAGCAGGTAAGATTATGTCTGTTAGACCGGCGAATCGATCTGTAAGCCAATAATCCTTCGATTCGTAAGAAATAGATTTATAGTTACGTCGACGCTATTGTTGATGAGATCATGACTCTAATTTTTGAGGTGTTGATCTTTTTGAATGGATTTATGATCCATTAGATCTATTAGGTGTAGCCCATATCTTATATGAATTTAATGAGTAAATATTTTAACCTAAATTTAAGAAAATCAATTTACGACGAGCCTATTAAAAAATACATTTTTTTATGGAATTTGTGAGATTTGCTTTACAAATTACAATATCTACAAATAGAAAATCCATTAACAAAAAATTACAATATCTACGATCATTAAATGCTCGTTCTTTGAACTTGACTATTCTTCCAATGTACAATCATTATTACACATTATTTTGGTTATATATACGGACGATCACAAAACAATGGCAATGTCGTCAGAAAAGGAGGATATGGATGAATTATTTGATAAGTATAGAGACATGCGAATATGAAATATCAGACCAAGTAGAATTATTCTGTCAGCTGCATTTAGTTTTCCACGACGATGTCGGTGAATAAGAAACACCAGGATATTTCCACAGAAACTTCACATTAAAAGTTACAAATTGGTAATCCAATTAAGATTAGTTCATGCTATTGATGAGACGTGTTAGAAATCTTACTTTAAATTATAAATTTAGTAATTATCAAATCGAATAAATAAATGACCATACTACTATAATACAAAAAAAAATCGTGTTCCCCGCAAAGCCAGTATTTGAATGAAATTCTAGAGTAATTTCTGATCCTATTTCAAATGAAATAAAATAATATTTGTCACTAATAATTATTGAAAAAATCTTGAGCCACTTGTTGAGGAAAAGTGGCAGAAACAAACAACTCCTCCTTTACTTTACTCGTTATGTATAAAAGTAGCGGCCCTTTTCACATTACGTGGCACTTTCTAAAATGACGATTTTACCCCTAAGGGACCTTCCAAGAACAAAATGGAGACCTTCCTTCTCCATTATCCCTTCCATGGATGCTCCTTCTAGGAAATCCCAATATCTCCTCCTTTATATTCAACTCCCTCTCTATTCCACGTTATTATCAATTCTCAATTCAATAACCATAGAAAGATTTAAGCTTTCTTAATCCTCTCGACGATAAAAGCTCTCAGATTATTAAAACACTTACTGATGGTGACTCCAAGACCGACCCAACAAAACCCAGTCTCAAATTTCCATGATTTTCTTCCGGCGATGGCTGGTAAGCTAGGCGGTGAGGCTTTGATCGGAGAGTTCTGCAAGGGATTCGAGTTATTGATGGATGTAGACAAAGGTGTAATTACGTTCGACAGCCTCCGTAGAAACTCCGCGGCGGTGCTGGGTCTCGGAGATTTAACGGACGACGATGTCCGGTGTATGATTGACGAAGGGGATTTTGACCGCGACGGCGCGTTGAACCAGATGGAGTTTTGTGTACTAATGTTTAGACTTAGCCCCGACTTGATGGAGGCTTCACGGTGTCTCGTCACGGAAGCGATCGAGGAGGAATTTGGCGATTACACGCGCCGGTATTAACAACGGAAGTATAGGGATTCTCCGGTTTCTATTCATTTGATTTAATTCTTATTTTCTACCAATGTTTGTTTACCATTCACATAACTGAAAAATAATAAAAATGTGAAATCAGATTCTTTTTCTCTTTATTGGTATCATTATAATAACTTCACATTTGACACACAAAATTCCAAGTTCTCACAATGTAACATTGTTTTCAAAGGATCACATGAGTCGATGTTATTGTTATTACATAAAACTCATTTCACATCGTTTCGTTCACAAATTCTTAAAATTACTTCGTACATTTGTTGAATCGAAATCGTTCCATGAATAAGGTAGGAAGTGATATATGAGAGGACTAATCCAATCTACCATTAGAAAGTAAAACATTTGGGCCGAATGATTGTAAAATGAAAAGAGAGCTATTCGATATAGCAAAGCCCAAATCATAATATAAGTTTTTGACAAATTTTGATGAAATTTTTGGCAAATTGTGATAATAGACTAGCAATATGGTCCTCAAGTTAAAGATCTGATGAATGATACAAATCAGAGTTGGAATCATGAGTTAATTGAAGCTAATGTTTGTGTTGAAGATAGAGCTCTAATAATGTCATTAAAGATATGTGCCGCTCCCTCTCCAGAATTAATTGAATGGCATTATACATCAAATGAGTTGTATACTGTTAAATCAAATATGCATATTGGCTAGCAATTCATCTACCCCATTATGACAGAAGTGTTCCAATTCCAGGAGATCAATCACTCAAATCCAAACTCTGGAAGTTACAGTTACTGCCAAAATATAAGCATTTTTTCTGGCCTTTGATATCTTCTGGTTCTATACTACAGTACATGCACATCTCAAATGATGTTCAATGTCGTCGCTGTTGCTCACTATCTGAAGATTCGATGCATTTGTTTGTTCACTGCCTTTTTGCAAATGCGATTTGGAGATGTTTGGTTATTGACTTGGATTCTCAGCTTGGATCAATTGAATCTATTGAGTCATTAATTGTATTGTCCCATTAATGAGGCCAACTCTGCTAATACTACAACACATCATCATCTTCTTCTTTTTTTTGTCTTGTGGAGGATTTGGAAATCAAGAAATCTTTTGTATTATCAATCAAGACCTTCACATTGGCCAACTGTGGCACGCAAGCTTTACAAGATTCGATGGAGTGGTGGCAAGCAAATTCTAGGGGTGATTGGTGCAGTAGCTTTTTTTGGCTACAAAGGCTTTAAAAAATTTTAACAGTCCTAAGAGTAGTTTTTTAGCCGATCAAACTTTAATTGTTTAATTTTTTTTTACAACCTTTACCGTGGTTTTTGTTTGCAACTGCTTTTCCTTTGTTTTTTTAAAAGCCACTAGATCTAAGCTTTTAGAACCAAATAATCATTTTATTTAAACAATATTTTTTCTTTTATCCCCAAAAAGTTTTAAATTCATTTATAAGTTAATATATAATTCAATATATGTAAATTTTAGTCTATAAGTGATTATTTTTTTATTCTCATTCATTTAAGATCCATTTTAATTATATTGTAAGATCAAAATTTTAATTAATTTGTTTTTATATTTCTATTATATTTGTATTAATATTTTTAAATAATCGAACGTTTTAAAATAAAAAAATTTACTTATTAATATAAGAATAAGAATACATATAAATTAAAACATTTTATAACCAAATAAAAGTTTTGACAAAATAAAATAAAATTTTAGCATAAAAAGTTACAATCAAAGTTTCTACAGTTTTGATTACCAATCAGACTTTTATTTTAGATGAAAATAAAAGTCACAGTTTTTACAGCCAAAATCTCTACAGCAAAAACCTACAGTCACAACCTTTACCAATCGGCCCCTCTGTTTCTGTTTCTCCACTAATTTCGATTGTAGGCGTTTTAAGATCCAATGATAAAAGATGGCGTAAAACGGATCCCGATTTTGTTAAATGTAATTTTGATGGTAGTATGACTTCATTGGTTGTATCAAAAGGTGCTTGGATAATAAGAGATTGTATGGGTTATTTCAAAGAAGCTGCTGTTGCTCAAAGACAAGACTGCACTACATCTTTAAAGTGTGAATGCCAAGCACTTTTAATGGCTTTACAGCATTGTTGGATAAGGGGATACTCAAAAATGGAGTTCGAAGGAGATAATAGGATGTTGATCTCGTTAGTTAATGGTGAAGCTATAGATTTTCATCATCACAATTGGATTCAGGAAATACAAGACTGGAAGAAGAAATTTGCAGAAGCCAGATTCAATTGGGTTCCAAGATCACTAAATCAAGTGGCAGATCGATTGGTTCACTATCATTTACCTTCTCACATATTATTTCAAAGTTATACTTATGTACCTACTGGCTTGGATTCTTTGTTATTCGTGGATTTTGATCCTAATCATCAATAAAACTAATTTCCAGAAAAAAAAAAAGACTAGCAATATGTTGTTGGAATTCCAGAAAGAAGGGCACTAATTTGGATGATTAATGAGATAAAACCGTGCTCTAGTTTGTGTGTTCTTCTTCTTCAGCCACGGCAAAATCAAGGCCAGAAATCTTCATTTTTCCAATGTTAATAACAGCTTCAAGTCCAGCTAATTTGGGCATGAACTGAGTGATATGATCCTCTGCTGCTTTATCTGCTTTAAGTGTCTCACACTCGAACCAAACAGATACTTTCTTCTTCTTATTCTTCCCATGCTTTTCTTCAACTAATGCTATCACATCCTCCTCCCAACCATGAGCATGCTCCACATCATTAATTCTAGCAGCATCATGCCCTTTACACTCCACTACAACAGTTTCTTCTTTTTTACTAATGTAGTCTATGATGGTCAGCTTTATTAACCGATAATCCTCACCACGGCTACACTCAGTCTCACAAGCTACTTCAGTGCCATGGAGACCATAACAGATGGAGGTAGGCATCTCAATGAAGTGGCCAGAGATCGATCCACATGGTAATAAAGCTATTGATGCCACTCCTTCCTTAACTTCATCCATTCTTGAATCTTCCTCTATTTTCTCTCTCCCTTGCGGCGTTTGAAATAATTTAGGTTTCAACTCTTAAAATAAAAAAAAAGTAGTGGGAGTACGAAACTCAAATCTTGTCCGTTTATTTTAATATAATCCAACGGCCATAATTACCTATCCGTGCATTGTCATTTCATTGGTCACCGATACTTTCTTCTCCACTATATTAATACTCATGGCGGGTTCCGCGATAATAACTCATTATTGTTGTTATTGTCCAGAGATTTTCTTAGTTACGTTTTTCGCTTTAGGATATTTTCTTGGTTGAAGAAAATGGCGGGTCGAGGGAAAACACTTGGATCTGGTGCAGCGAAGAAGTCTACTTCTCGTAGTAGTAAGGCTGGGCTTCAATTCCCTGTTGGTCGTATCGCTCGATTCCTCAAGGCCGGAAAGTATGCCGAGCGTGTTGGAGCTGGAGCTCCGGTTTATCTCGCCGCCGTTCTTGAATACCTCGCCGCTGAGGTAATCATAGCCTATTTAAATCGCATGTTTAATTTTTTTTTCTTTTTGCCAACATGCGTGGTTTGGGGGTTAAATTACGCGCATCTAGGGTTTCTTGATTTTGGAAATTTCTACACTTTTCGCCTGTTGAAGATGAAATTGAAATATCCGAGGATGCAAAGATGTCTAATTTGTGTACTTTTGGGTTTCGATCTTCACGTTTTTCCTGAGCCTTACCGAAATTAGGGTTTATTTTCTTGTTTTACCATTTTAAATTTGTTATAATTCAAAAATCTTGATTTCTTGAGAATAGTTGCCTCAATTGCAGTATGAATTTTCTAAATCCCTCAATTAAATCGCATAAAACTCTCTTTGAGATCTTGTTGTTATGTTCCTTGGATCTGTAACGATTGGTTATTGGTAACTGAATTTGATCCGATTTCTTTTCTCTAGGTTCTTGAGCTCGCTGGGAACGCAGCAAGAGATAACAAGAAGACCCGTATAGTTCCTAGACACATTCAGCTTGCTGTAAGGAACGATGAGGAACTCAGCAAACTACTTGGAGACGTAACCATAGCCAATGGAGGAGTGATGCCTAACATTCACAATCTCCTTCTCCCCAAGAAGAGTGGTCCCTCTAAGCCTACTGATGAAGATTAGGAGGTTACATATGAAGCTTTATTATGGTCGACAGTAGAAGATGCCTAGGACTGTTGTTTTTCTTTCTTTCTTTCTTTCATGTGCAGCAATGGAAGCTGTGTGGTTGTGCTAGTTGTAAGGATGCCTTGTTACGTTTTGTATGCATATATGAAGAAAATTGTTCTAAAGAGTCTTTCTTTTCATTCTTTATGCTCTGTACATTCATTCACTTGATCAGTAGCAGGTGAAACGATTGCAGTATAAATCCTTTAAGTTGCTAGTAAGTTTCTGCTATAGTGATATAGGTGTCAGTGTCCGAAGTAAGGAATCAAGAAAAGAAATAGCACTCAAATAATCTTTCATCTTTTTTCGTTTCTAAAAGCAAAGTACACGAAGAAAAATAAATAGAGATTGATAGTTTCCAAATATCAGAAAAGGGAAATCCGAAACTGATAATGAAAATATGCTAATAAAAGAATACGCAAACAATCACGTATCATCAAAATCTTCAAACTTTTTAACAATTTGGTGGTCACTGCTTGGACAAGAAGCATTCTACTGTTCATGATTACATTGCCACTGTACAAACGCCTCACCCATGAGAATATCATTGATCTATGAGAAACTGGAGGAGCTTTGATGGTGCACTGTTAACAAGATATTCCAATCCAACCATTTAGTATATTTCCTCCAAACAGACGTATTGTTGAGTCAAGGGTTCCTCCAAGATCTGGGACCCTTTATTTGAGCTCATCTTTGTAAAGGTACGTTTTTATTGAGCTCGTCTACAAGTCGGACTACCTCAATATTGTCGAGTCAAGGGTTCTTTTTTGTTATTTCTGTTCTTTCTCTATATTCTCTCACTAAGTTTTCTCTATGAATCTGCCAGCTTGTTTCTCCTTGACCTTGAACTTTCCTTTATAGTCTTCTGGATTTCTTTTTCTTAATCATCATTCTTCTGACACAGCAATGTGGGTTAGTGACTAGCTCGGCGTCTGCTCGATATGGTCTAAGCCTAGCGCGGCGCCTAGCCCGTACAGCCTAAGCTCTAGGTCAGCATTTGCCTTTGGTTGGTAGTCTTTGTTGGACTGCTAGTGGGCTCAACATTCTCCTTGACGTGCGTAGTCTGGGTCTTGTCCATGGGTGCTATACCCATACCTAACAGGTATAAAACGAGATTGAAGAGTTTCTCTTGTAGAATTATCTTCCCATGTTAAGTTGTTCCACCATTGTATTTTTCCTCTAACTTCTTTGACTCCATGGACATTATTTAAGTTAATGGGTAGATTCTTGAGATGATTGCATCTTACAACTTCCACATGTTCTAAACATCCCCATGACTTTTTTTCTCTACATAATGTCTTCAACCGCGGGAGGTTCCTGAGTCTTATGACACGCAGAGCAGGTACCAAAGGTTCAGTGTTGGCTGCAACTTCTCCTGGAGCATACTCGAATAGCTCCTGAAGCCTCTCACAAAAGCTAACATCTATCTCTTGTAAGTTCGGCAAGAAACAGATGAAGTTCCCTAACGAGAGAAGGCACTTGAGCCGGCTACAGTTACTGACTTCTAGATGTTTCAGTGCCTGAAATCTCAATCCCAGATGACCTACGAGCTCTCTAATGCTTTCCAGATTTACACGACGCAGATGAAGTTCTTCGAGGTTAGGTAGAAGATCCAGTTGCGCAACACATCCACCAGCAGGCCTTATAATTCCACCACACCCATCTACCGTTAGAGACCTCAAAAATTTGAAGCTACTTGTGCTATCAATTACCAAGTTCTCTAGCATCTCATTAAGACCCCAACAATGGTTCATCACCAGGGAGGTTGTATTGGCTAGTAACCATCCAATAAATGCCTCTGAAACATTGAGACTACTTATTGTCACCCTCCTCTTATCGTGTCTAGCAGGTAAGGAGTTTGCTGTTGGGCCAATAAACAACTGGAATTTCTTCAACCTTTCTATGCAAGAGTTGTAGGTAGGGGAAAGAGGAGGAACACATACAACCCTGATTGAGAGAACTGATAAATGATCGAGACACACAATCTCTTCAAGTGTTGCCTGCCCTTGTTGAGTTTGTCCTTGGACGCCCCAGTGGAAATGACTAAGCGTCATGTCTAGAACTTCTAAACTCGATAACTTACTGATGATTCCGGCTTGAATGCTTTCGAGGTGATGCGTTCGGGAGAGGTCAAGTAGTCTCAAGCTGTTCAAAGTTTCCAACCCTTTTGGCAATTCACAAATACGAGTGGCACAGAGATCCAGAACTTGAATTTTTGTAAGGCCTTCAAGGGAAGGAACTTCTCCAAGAAAGTAGCAGTTTCTCATAATGAGAGAACGGAGATCGTGAAGCTTGCTGAGGGATTTAGGCATCATAGTTATGTATGTCCCACTTAAATTCAAGATTCTAAGTGCTGGAAATGCTAGTAAGAACTCTTCAGGTAATTGCTGAAGGTGAAAGTTTCCTTGAAGCAGTAAAGTTGAGAGTCCAACACACTTTACCACCTGGTTAGGAAGCCTTTCAAGCTTATTATTCATCAAAGAAACTCTTTTAACAGAAGGAACAAACTTCTCTTGTGGAATCTCCCGCAAGCCTGTACCAGACATGACAAGAGAGTGACTGTCATCTTGGGAAGATGACATAACCCAAATGGAAAAATCACGAACCACATCATGCATCTTAACTGTGCCATCATGAGCACCCTCTTCTAGCAAGCACGAGTCTTTCAGATTCTCTACCAGGGAAATTCCTTGATTCATTAAGTGCCCATGGTTTTGTTCTTCATCTATGAGACCTTCGGCAATCCAGTACCTCACAAGCTCAGCTACTTCAATTGAGTAATCCTCAGGGAATAAGGCACAGAAGAGTAGGCAGGATTTCAGTTTGAGATCGAGCATGTCATAGCTCAATTTCAACGGCTGATAGATCTTTTCTTCAATACTCTTAACATACGGCACTGACCTCTTTAGTTCCTCAAGGGCATGTTTCCAAAGCTTTACCATCTTCTTCCCCCGCATAGCCATTCCAACTGTGATGATAGCCAAAGGCAATCCACCACATTCCCGTGAAACTTTTTTTGCGATGGGCCTAACGCGATCTGATCTGGTTACTTCTCCAGCGTTTTGACAAAACAATTCCCAAGCCTCTTCTTCACATAAACAATCCACCCTGAAGTCAATATCCGTTCTTATACTCTGACAGACCTCTAAAAATCTAGAAGTTAAAACAACCTTTGAAGCTTTGTGCCTATCTGTTTGTGGAATCCCCAACTGGTGTAAGTCAATGGGTTTCCAGACATCATCAAGAATGAGAAGAAAGCTACTTAACTTCTCAAGCCTCTCAAAAATTCGTTTTGCCAGCCTCTCCTCGTTTTCCCCTAATTTGATTTCCATGTCCAATCTCTCAGCAATTTGCTTCTGAACACTTCCCAGTTCAAACTCTTTGGAGACCGTAGCCCATATCACCATATCAAAAGGCTGAGTAGCAGCTTCTTTCCATAGCTTATTGTTCAGCTCCCTGACTAATGTTGTTTTCCCTACTCCACCCATGCCCCAAACGCCAATCTTTTGAACCGTATCGCTCATCAAATACCTTAGAATTTTGACTAACATCTCTGATGCTATTGTTTGATCAGGGATCGAGGGTCCAAGAATTCTTTCGACTATTTCAGTTTTACCTTCTCCAGAGAATATGTCGAGTAGCTCTACGCCGTGTTTCTCAAGCCTCTTGACTTCCTCAAGAACTACCACAAGTTTTCTGCTCAGCCTACATTTCAAGGGCAAAGCACACGAAACACCCCTTTCCTGCACTGAATTTGCTTTAGAAACAATCTCTTCCACATCTCTTAGCCATCGCATCAGTTGCCTATTCAGAGTTTTCCCTTTGATTTCCAATCTTTTGAGGTCATTTTTTATTTTATTCCGAACTTCCATAAGGCCATTGAGTGCATTCTTCAGAGCATTGATGTTTGAGTTGAACCGGATGGTATACTTGGCCCGAGAATAAGTTGATCTGCACATACCACGCCCCATCTCAGATAAAACAGCACCCAAAGCCGCGCCCAGACAATCCATCTGAGAGAGTATCAAAGAAAGACACACACAACAAGAAGAACGAATTTCACAAAAGAAATTATCAAAAATACTCTCAAGATAAGGCTCTAGGAGACGCCTTTGACTTTTTATGGTCTCCTGGGAATAAAAAGGCACAAAACTTTGATATTTAACTTATGGTCTCCTTTAATAAAGTAAAAAAAACAAGACTTTGATGTGGATGGCTTAAGGTTCGTTTTGTCAATGATGAGTTGGTGCTTGAAAGTTTCAAAGAAGGACTCATTTATTTCAGCTACTAGTAAGTCTTCTGGTATATTTATCGAAAAATTCTATTTTACAACCCTTTTCTAATTTTTCAACATAGCCGCTCAGATATGAAAGTTTCTGAAGTCTGTTATGGCTTCAGAATTTCAATAGCCAGGAAATAATTTGATAGGCATTGGAGAAGCATTAGAGCTCCGTACTAGCACAAGCAGCCCAGCATCGCTGAAATGAATGATATCTACAAGGAAGAAATAAAAAAGCATCTTCCCTTTATCCTATAGCTTCAACTAGAGATTTCATCATCATTGTGCAGTGCTTAAGTGATACATTCTCTCAAATATCCCACCAAAAACAGCAGACGACAAAAGGCTGGAACGAATGACACAGCCTTGACAATATTTAGTACACTTGACTCGAACTATCTCCAAAACAGATCATAGTATTCAAGAACCCCACAAGTCTCCTGAATCCACTATTTATGCTAATATTTTCCTCTAACTAACAGCTAATTAGATATGCTGCAGTTGATGAACTCTCATGTGCTCCCTATAAACCCTTATCAGAAAACACCTTTTAAAAAGTTGTGTTTTGATTCAGCATCCAGAAATCAGAATAGAGAAAAGCATCCCTATAAGATCAAACAAACAAAGACAGCAACAAGCTTGAACTGAAAAAATGACAGGCGATTAATGCTGTGTTACTATCTCCACACAGATCCAAATGCAGAACAAACGGAAAAAAACATTCTTCAGTCACCTAAAATCTTTCAGGAAACAACAAGCTATACAAAAAGTGCAATTTCAGTCTAGTCTCGGAAACCTAACTTTCCACTCGGATCATGAAATTGTGTGTTAAACAATACAAACCAGCTTGAGGGAAATGCAGAAACAATACATACAATTTGCTCATTGACCATGAAACTGTGTGTTAAGGAAAGTCTCGTCTTCACACGGAGCTCTCCTTCAATGTTATGGCTAAGAACACTGGGAGCAAAATCACTCAGAGAACTAAACAACTTCTGTTTCGATTAACTATTATCTATTATTAATTATCATCATCACAAACATATCTACGGCATCTTATTTCACTAAAAGCTCAATTAAACCCTACACTATGACCTAAACAGAGACTGAAGCGCTTTTACAGTGGCAAACCTTTCGCCCAAATTCGATCAAGATTGACCTTTAAATCAAAATTTAACAAATCTAATTGAAAGATCAGAAATCAGAGCTGAGCGCGATGCGATTTCCTAGCACAACCTATTCAAAAAGCTCAAGTAATCCCCGAGAACTATGTACGATTTTATTTGTAAATTATTCTCATTTGCTACACAAAAGGAAAGTGCAGACATTGATAGAGTTCAAGCTCCTGTACAAACAAATGCAAGATACAATACAGTAATTGATACTCAAACGAGAAGCAATCTCATCACGAATGTTCCTAAAACATTATAAACAAGACGCTGTAAGAAACGGCAAACCCACTATATATGAAAGAGTATTTATTTCTTTTGCCAGCACATCTTCGAGTCAACAACTCCCGTTGACTTCTCAAGCATCCACTTTTATGTCTTATCATAATATNATTTTTTTTTTTTTTTTTTGGTCAACGAGAGATTAAATATAAAGATGAAGGTTTGAAGGTTAATACACAGCCCAAAAGACCCAGGGCACAAGACCTCAAAAGAAAGTAAAGACTATCAAGCAAACACAAGCCAAAATAATAAGAGATGCTAAAACATAGAATCAGAAACAAACATAGGAGACTTAGACTGAAGCTTCATTGAGAAACAAATCTTTGAACCACCTGGGATAGGATTGAGCCACATAAGATCCTAGTATTTTATCCCTTACCACACTAGAAACAATCAATTGAGCTCCTTTGTTTGATAAAAATAATTCCTTGAAACAAAACCAATCTTGAAAAAAGGCTAGCCTAAGGTTACATTCATCATAAAAACCAAAAAAGAGAAGGAACCGCCGCATGATCTTGTAAAGCTTGAATTATAAGGCTATTATCAACAGCAATAATCACCTTTTGATAATTATGGACAACCATATTTTCAATTGTCCATGTGGTGCTACATTGGTGAGCTTGCTGAAGAGAAATCAAATTGGAAAAAGCTCGTCTAGAATGTAGAAGAACCGTACCTTCATAGTCTTTGAAAACCATTGAAGCACCACCTAAACCTGTAGTTCTGTCAAAAGCGGCTCCAATATTGCATTTTATCCATCCCGATCAAGTTTAGACCATGCCTGAGAGGTTGTTTGTCGACACAACACTCTTGATTTTGCTTCATATGTTTTTACCTCCATAGCTAAGAACCAAGCTTCCGCCTCCTTACGCGCCTTTGAAACTATTTCCTATGCAGTAAAAGACATACCTTCAAATGATAAATGGTTCCTATTTTTCCAAGTGAACCATACAACCTAGGGGAATACTCTTGTAATTTCTGTCGGCCAAAGCTTGTCCTTTGATATCGAGAAAACATGGTGGAAGTTTGGTAGTAATGAGCTATTTTGAAAACATTCTTGAGTAGAAAGGAAACCAGCTATTGCCCAAACTTGTCTAAAAATATGACATGAGAACAACACATGGTTGATTGATTCTCCCTCTTTGCCACAAAATTGACATCCACCATTGTTTTTATCCCTCTCTTTTTTTATCGCATCATCTACTACTATGACACCATTTAGAGCTTTCCAACAGAAATATTTGATTTTTGATACTGTATTCAGTTCCCATATTTTCTATTTAAGATGGTTGCATTAGTGCTTGGTCTCCTAATTCTTTGTCTTTTGTTTCAGCTGCCACTTCATATCATGTTTAACAGAGAAGAATCCTGATTTGTTATATCTCCATGTCCATAAGTCTTTTCTATTCGCTGCTGGTTTTATGAGAAAAATATCAACATGATCATCTTTGTAAAAAAGGTCTTTAATGGCAGTATTATCCCATCCACCCGTAGTTGAATCTATTAAGTCCTTCACTTTCATATCTAGATTGATTATAAGATGTTTGATTAGTGGAGCTCTCATCATCCCCTGCCCTTAATCCACTTTTATGTCCATACATAAATAGACTGCTCATTCCCTACATTCTTTTTGAGACCTTGTATTAGTAAATTCTCTTCCATGGATGATACTTCTCCACACATAAGATGGTCTTTTACCAATCTTTGCTTCTAAAAACTCTTTCTTGTTGAAGTACCTACTTTCAAGAAATATGGCTAGAAAAATTTGAGGTGATGACAAGATTCTCCATCCCTGTTTGACTAGCAGAGCTTTGTTGAAGCTGGATATATCTATGAAACCTAGTCCACCTAAGTGTGTAGGTAAACAAAGTTTCCCCATAGATGTTCAATGGATTTTCCTTTTATGTGCCTCTGATTCCCACCAAAACTGAGAGATAGCTGCTATGATATTTTAACACATTGTAATTGGGAGCTTGAAAACAAAAATTGCATATATGGACATCGAATTTGCCACAAATTTAATGAGAATAATCTTTCCGGCTTGAGACAAAGACTTAATAAACCAATATTCTAAACGTTGCTGTAACTTTGATTTAAGATATTCGAAAAGCTTAATATTTGACCACTAAGCACCTCTGGCAACCCTAATAGCCCTCCACCTCCCTTATTAGTAATGCCAAGAGATTGATGTATCTGTCTCTGTAATTCCTCTGGGACTCTACTGCCAAAAGATATTGCTGGTTTGTCTTTATTAACAATCTGACCTGAAGTTGTTTCATATTCTTGCAATATACTTTTAGTAGCTTGTGCCTCTTCCAGCGTGGCTCTACAATAAGCATACTATCATCCGCAAACATCAAAGAGATATTGATGGTCAAGTTAGGTTGAATTGTAAGCCATGAATCTGGTTTGATATTTCTCTTTTCTTGAACAAGTATGCAAGACCTTCAGTACAAAGGACGAAAATGAAAGGAGTCAGATGATCTCCTTGTCTCATGCCTCTATAAAGAGTAATATAACCAAATGGTGCTCCATTTTTTAGAACATAATAGTTGATTGTTGATATACAGGACATGATTCTCTCAATCCATGTTCATGTAAACCCCATAGCCTGAAGTGTTGCCTCCACATATGCCCACTTTATCCTATCATTTTCTTTGGAAATATCACTCTTAATAGCCATGTGAGAGGATGAAAAATCTTAATGAGTTATTAAGGCATGAATTTGGTTTGCTATTTCTCTTTTATTGAACAGGTATGTAAGACTTTCAGTACAAAGGACGAAAATGAAAGGAGTCAGAGGATCTCCTTGTCTCAGGCCTCTATAAGGAGTAATAGAACCAAATGGTGCTCCAATTTTTAAAACATAATAGTTGACTGTTGATATACATAATATGATTCTCTCAATCCATGTTCTTGTAACCCTAGAGCATGAAGTGTTGCCTCCACATATGCCCACACTATCCTATCATTTTCTTTGGAAATATCAGTCTTAATAGCTATGTGAGAGGATGACAAATCTTAATGAGTTATTAAGGCATGAATC
Organism: Iberis pinnata; assembly: GCA_900406425.1. NCBI lineage: Eukaryota > Viridiplantae > Streptophyta > Magnoliopsida > Brassicales > Brassicaceae > Iberis > Iberis pinnata. The sequence continues at coordinate 1,800 of OVBE01006220.1, read as the reverse complement.
TGGTTTGCTATTTCTCTTTTCTTGAACAGGTATGCAAGACCTTTAGTACAAAGGAAAAAAATGAAAGGAGTCAAAGGATTTCCTAGTCTCAGGCGTCTATAAGGAATAATAGAACCAAATGGTGCTCCATTTTTTAGAACATAATAGTTGACTTTTGATATACATAACATGATTATCTCAATCCATGTTCATGTAAACCCCATAGCCTGAAGTGTTGCCTCCACATATGCCCACTTTATCCTATCATTTTCCTTGGAAATATCACTCTTAATAGCCATGTGAGAGGATGACAAATCTTAATGAGTTATTAAGGCATGAATCTGGTTTTCTATTTCTTTTTTCTTGAACAGGTATGCAAGAACTTTAGTACAAAGGACGAAAATGAAAGGAGTAAGAGGATCTCTTTTTCTCAGGCCTCTATAAGGAGTAATAAAACCAAATGGTGCTCCATTTTTTAGAAAATAATAGTTGAGTGTTGATATACAGAACATGATTCTCTCAATCCATGTTCTTATAAACCCTAGAGCCTGAAGTGTTGCCTACACATATGCCCACTCTATCCTTTCATTTTCTTAGGAAATATCACTCTTAATAGCCATGTGAGAGGATGAAAAATCTTAATGAGTTATTAAGGCATGGTTAACTTCATGGGAAATGATTATGTTGTCAGTGATCAAACGTTTACCTACAAATGCTGACTTATTTTCTGATATCAAGTATGGAAGAAGAGACTTTAACCTGTTTGACATAACATTGGCTATTATTTTATACAGAACTGTGCATCATGCTCTAGTTCTTTTACTATTGATTTTTCAGAAAAAGATGGGAAACAATTGGATGTCACTGGATCACTAACCTTTAACTCCTCGGATGTCCCCTCAGATGACTCTCTCTCGAAGAACTTAGGAGAATAAGAACTTACGTTAGTGGTATTAAGGAGGTAACTAAAAATTGCCACATGCAAAGGCCTCCCTCTCAACTAATTTAATGATTAGTGACATCTTTTGTTAGAATGTGCGTGGATTTAATATAACATATCACCGTGCCGGTTTTAAGTAATGGGCAAAGATCCATAATCCTCTTTTAGGTAGTCTCGTTGAGCATAATTTTTTTTATTAATAGTGTTCTTCCGAGTTGGCATTTTGATGAGAACTACATTTGCCGTAATAAAAAGTGTCATCTTTATAAACAGTTTCCTTATCTGGAAGTCCCCTGATCCAGTGAGCAATCATTGTTTTTAAAGGGCCACCTTAAAATTCCAATAGAGCTTAGAAACCATGTCTTGTAAAACCGAAACTCACATTTTTTGTTGTTGCTAAAATGTGAATTTCATTAGATGATTGAAAGGTAAATAAAAAATTAGTTACCGGGCTATCCTTGGAAAAAAAAACTAAGACAAAGATATCTCTAAGGGCATCGCCAAAGGCACTTCAAATGTGAAGTGTCACACACTTCAAATTTGAAGTGTCATGTGTTTTCCTCCGAAGACAACACTTCAAATTTGAAGCGTCAAANCATATTTTTGTTCACAATTAATTAACATCATACAATTTTATAAATAAATATAAAACATCCATCATTTAATTATAACATGCAATATTTATCAATAAAATATTACAATATAATATAAATTACATAATTATTAGAAAACATACCAATGACATCATAAAAATTCAAATATCAAATTATTAATTAACATTATTCCCATAATGGTCCCATATATGCTCGATCAATGCATTTCGTAGTGATAGATGACTCTCTTTATTTTTTATCACCAAATTACGAGATAGAAATTGTTGA
>OVBE01006219.1:0-20247 GCA_900406425.1 Iberis pinnata | reverse complement strand
CCAGAATATTTGTCGATATTTTTAGGTATCGTTCCATTGTCATATACTCATATATATATTGATAATATTAAACCCATTTTTTTCTTTCTTAATAACCAAATGTTTACATAGCTTAATTAGTGGTGTTCAAAAAATAAGAGTCGGTAACTTGAATGCATTTACAATCATATCTTGTTGATTTTTCTCAAACTATAATATAATACGAGATTAGTCTTCGAAGTGATTAATGTGTGTGGCCATAGTTTTCTAGTACAATATATATAAAATGTTGGGCATTTTGTGAGCAGTCCAATAGAAATGGACTACAAATAAATATATATAAAAAGGAGAGAGTGAAAGGTCGGTAGATCACATCAGATTGTAATGATTTTATTAGATTAAGTTCATCATTTTACATTTTTAATGAGTATGGACCCATAAAATAATATCTCTGCTTAGATTTCGAAATCAACCAATTAGCTAGATTTGTATACAAAACAAATATTTCATACATATAATTCATTAAGGACCATATGTTTCTTTTCAAGTAATATATTATATGTTGCGGACAGTACAAAATTTAAGCATACTGAAATTTCTTTAAATAATCAAATTTAAGTTTTTAAATTTTAGTTACAGTTATATAGGCAAATTATTTCGAGATCATAGATCATATTACAGCTTTGGTTTTTCTGCTCCTCAAAGTATAATTTGATGTTTATCTATATTATACGTTATCAACAACAACAACAAAATATATAATTTGATTTTGAAAAATTATGAAAGAACAGAATTATATCGATTTTCAGTTCTCCAATTATACGCAACGAATTTAAAAAGAAAGGTTTTAAAATAGTCTATTATTGAAAACGATATAATGATTAAAAATGAAAATTATAATATTATATGGCTCGACTAAAACCTTAATTTTTATTTTTTTGACCTCTTGAAATTTTTGGTCGACCAAATCGGTTTACTCTGTTTCCGGCCACAAAAATATACTGATAATAATATTAAGAAATTAAATACTAAACCAAATTGGGATATTGACTATATTGGATGAATATTTTCTAGGTACATGAATTTCCTGAAATTCTACAACAAGTAACATTATATGTAAAATATTGTCCATGGACATTATTGCACAGTTTTGATTTTTTGCGTGGACGGTAAAGTGGCAGCCTCCCAATCGTGCGTCTAATGTATCAATTACCTTTGCCTTCTCATGCTCTAAGCATTGTGGTTGTTAATTTTGTAAACCGACCAGCCAATAGTTAGGATAGCAGCGACTTATTTACAATCGCCTCGCTATCTTTTACAGTTAGTGTTGAGTGGATAAACAAAAATTTTTATAATTTTTTTTCAACATTTGAGTCACAACAAATCGATCCAATAGTCACTTTCTACATTATCGTAGACGCGGTGAGTCACTTCCAGGTAGAGTAGTATTATCGGTCTCATGTGGACTTATAAATGCCACTAGGTTAAAGCTACTTCTCCAAATTCTTATAATTTCAAATAAGAATAGCATTGCTTTGATCATTCCTAGGTAGAAAAATGTTTTCAAAAATTAAAGTGTAAATTGTTTTTTTTCGCACAAGGAACAATTACTATTGATTATGTAACTTTTTTTTCATCTACGTACTACATTAGTAACGATGTACAAATAAAAGAAAATAGCCTATTAGTAGTTCTAGTTGCCGAGTAAGAGAATCAACTCTCCTATTAAAATCATGAATACAATGGATCGAAGGCTAAAACCTGGAAAAGAAAATTCCAACGTTGGAAACCCTACTGCAAAAGCAAACCACTCCATAGGTTGATGGATCATTTGCGTAAAATCCTTTGAATCAATTATAAAAAAAACGGTGCAATAATGCTCATGTTTTAGAAGCCAGGCTTAGTAACATTATATGTAATGGCGATAAGACAAAACATATCCCCCATAAATCAATGAGTTTGAGTGTCTCATCATGTACATGTAGTATCTCGTCTAAACCACTTAACCTCTCATCTCCTTCCTTTGCATGAGCCATCAATATAACAAGCAGTGAATGTATTCATTAATACTTTCCAAACCTCATATGTATTGTTGGGATAATCACTTCTAGCCCAATTCCCTCCCCAAAGTAGAGGAAGCCATGATCCATTTCGTGGACTCTAACATGACTATGTTTAGAATGTTCATTGGTTCTCATCGTCTATTATTAAACAACATATCATTTCTTGTTTTCATGTATGATACACTCAGATTTTAACCCAAATATATTCACTGCAAGTGCACTGAAACGCAGTAGTATACTAGGGATCGAATCCACAAAGACCAAGAACATACGAATCTCAGTTAAAAAACGAATCAAGCTAGGAAAAGATTTAAAATGATGATTATGTTTTGAGAATAGAAATAACGATAAAGTAAAAAACAATTGTAAAATCAATTAACTAAAACGCTAGACAATAGAGAAATCCACAGGTAGTCAGGTTAAAGGTCAAAGTTAACATGCAAGATTTTCTTTGAAAATAGTTCCAAACTCGAAAGACAAAGATAGACTAATCCTCTCCCGAGGTATTAGATCCCTATGCTTAAATCACTAAAGACAAACTCCCGCCGTATTTAGATGATTTAGACATGACATGCAATTCAATTCATATTAAATATGTTCATAAGCCCCTAAGACAATACTCCTGCAAGCAAAGCCACTTACTCATCTAGATTAGATCAGACTTCTATACCAAATCCTTTGAGTTTATAATTTTAAGATCAATGAACTAGTTAGCTACTCTAATTCATGCAATAAGAACGAATCTAGACTGAGAACCTAACAATTTCTATCCATTCTATCAAACCCTAACATTCAACATGGTTTTCATGGGAGAAACCTTAAAACCTAACAATCAAACTACTTAGACATGATAAAAAAGACATAAATCATAGAAAGAGTAAACATTGAAGCAATTAAAAACCAAATTGTATAAATTAAAATAAGAGTTCAAAAATCTCTTGAATACTGAAGAAATCTCTTCTCTCTGCCAAGTTCTCTCAAATAAAAGTGTTAAGTTTTCTAAAATAATACCAAGAGGCTTTTATAGTTTCTAAACTAAATAAAAATAAAAATACAGTAAGGAAAACTAATAATAAGTCTTGAGGACGAATGTGTTTTTTTTGCTTGAAAACTCTCTTTTTCGTGTAAAGGGATCGATCGATCCATGCATGGATCGATCGATCTAAAATTTCGTAGGTTCTCCAAGAGCTTGGATAGATCGATCTCCTCAGTGAAAATACTGGGATCAATCTTGTTTAGCCTGGATCGATCCTTCTGCTTCTATTTGGTCCATTTTGCACCTGAATTCTTCTAGAAATCATCATTTTCGTTCCAGAGCGTCCCAAACACCTAGGATCATGAAAACATGCTAAAAGCACAAGAAAAGCACTGGAATAACGCCAAATAGTAGGTATAAATACCCACTATAAAGTGTTAAAACCGAGTGATATCAACTCCCCTAGACTTAGATTTTTGTTTGTCTTAAGTAAAGCAAGACCAATTCTAGAGAAGAGGTTTGAAAACGACCACACATGAACTTTCAAAATCTCAACAACCCCAAGTTCATACATCAAATAGATTGTTTACCACCACCCAACTCTACTCTAAATTCCAAATCAATCAGACCATCAAGTCATATCAACTAGCTCTTTCGATTCATTTAAATTCAAACAAGTGCGTTCTTACCTATGGGGTATCGATCAACGCTCTAAAGTATCCGTCTTTCAGGATCCTCATACTAATTCGAGCATCGAACCACTTCGGATCCCATCCTTTCCTTCTCCTTTTCTCACTTCTTTATTCATCAGTTTCTCTCTTTTTTTTTTCTTTTTTTACTGCTTTTTTCTTTTTTTTAGCAGACGGTTTTTCTGGGATTGACTACGGATTTCTAGATCAAGCTTTCAATCCTTTTTCTGTACCGTTTTATTTTTTATTGAAGGGAAGGAGAAGGGGATCAGAATCGTACAGAAAGAACTGTTGGTTTTACATAGGGCTGAAGACAAAAATATCTAGCTCAAAGTATTCCAACACCATAGATAAGAAAATTAAAGATCAATTTAATTCATAACAAAGTAGACTAGCATCAAATCATCAACAATCCAAAAGACCAGAAATTTCAAAAGCATACCAGTTAATCAGTGGGGTTCCAATTCTAGATGCAACAATTAATCTAAGTCAGTAGTCAAGTAGAGAATGATACCAAACTCACACCTAGTTAGTAGTCATCATGGATTTCGGTCATTGTTCCTTCGACTCTACTCATCTAGACTCATCTAGACACGAAAACAAAAATTTTTGAAAATTCACCAAAGTAGACAAAACATCAAAAGAACGTTAGTAGCATCATGTATCCTCCTCCAGACTTATTTCACACCGTCCCGGTGTGAACATAAATCCAAAAAAGAGATACAACATAAGTCTGAAAGATAATAAAAATGAATGAAAAATACATAAGTCCAAAGTGAAAAAAAGAAAAAGATACTGAAAATGTGAAGTCCAATCAGTCCGAATGCTGACCTGAACTGCCACCATCTCTCTCCCTCTCCTATCAGAAGGTCCCCCTCATCATCACTATGATCCCGAGGTGCTCTAAAGTAGGCTGAACGTCGTATCTTGGCAATCACGCTCCACATCCTCTGAACCATGTTATGTGTTCGCTCTGCAGCATCTGCAGTCCATCTGATCCTCTCTAAATCAGTAAAATCAGAACGTCGAGGTGGTAAGTCGAACTCGCTGAAATCCTCAGGAAGGATAGGCGAGCCGTCCTCTGGGCTAGGCTCTCGCTGACGTCTCTGTCTCTGCACGGGCCTCTGACATTGAAATCTATCTCTAGGAAGTTGTGGAGCGTCGGTGACAGGTGCAGGCGCGTCATGTAGATGCTCATATCTCGGGAGAAATCAGATGTTGGCTAGAGAAGTGATGCTGGTGATTTCTTGATGCAGCATGTACACTTGACACCGCTGTCCTCTCTCGTGCCAGAACTTGTAGATCGTCGGTTTCTCAAACCACTTGGTAGAGAAAAGGTAAGGCCAATCAATCCGGTTGGTTGCTTTTGCCTGAAAGCACGACTCAAGCGGAATCCCAACATGTAGCAAAACTGGTGTAGCTAAACTACCCATTACCTTAATCCGAGTTGGATTCCTCAAAGCATCCATCTTCCAACTCGCCAAGATCTTCACAAATACCCATCCCAAGTTGGCATCATGCTGAGATCTGTCTTGGTAACTCTCATAGCACACCATTGTGAAATGGCATAGTGCATAATACAGGAGCTCAAGCTCCATAAAACTGACCGCAACCAACTTTTACTTACCGGAGAAAGTAGATGCTAAAATTTTCTGAGCAATGCGGATTGCGGGGTTGCGAATAGCGGTGAGCTTTGCGGACCTAGACTCGTACCTCCCGTCTGCTATCACTTCCCATAGATCGGTATAAGAATAGAAGTTGGGAAACTCTGGAAGATCCCAAGTTGAACTGAATCCAAAGATGGGTCTGAACTCCGCTATCGGTATCCCGTAAAGACGACCAAGGCAAAAGAATTGTACCTTAGTCTTGGAAATGCGAGCATACCGCGGATCTGGACCAGGGTGGTGGATACGAAATGAGGCTAGGAACTGCCTCGCCATGTTAGGATAGAGAGGATAGGTTTGGAAGGGAAAAGCCCCGAGACCCATCCGAGTGAAGATACCGCTGACGTCCTCATCCACTCCTAATGCAACCAAAGCTACATGATCGGAAAATCGAGTGGGATCCAACTGACATTGCAACAGAGCATTGTAGAACATGGAATCGAACTTATCCCACTTGTGCGAACACTGCCTACCCTTCCAACCCTTATGGTTCTTGAGTTGGGAGATGACCAAGTCCAAGAGGCAATTGTTGAACCGCATCTTAGGTTTGCAAGGTCACGGCTTCTGTTGGAACTTGAGTTCTATGTCCGGTTTGTATTCTTCGTCTTTCTCGTTTTGTTTTATGCTGCTAGAAGCGACGCCTTTTCCTTTCTCCTTAGCGGTTAGAGCCCGTTTTTCTTTGATGCTAAAGGTGATGGAGAAGCCGAACGGTTGGGTTGGAGGTGGAGGTGGATGTTGGTTGGTGGATAAGAAGTGAGTGGATCGCCTCGTGGCTGTTGGCTGAGCTATTGGTTGTTCGTCATCACTATCATCTTCGAAATGTGATTCTGAACCATATCAGAATTGTTCATTGGGATTCATTCTGAAAAGAAAAAGATCTCAAAACGAACTTAGTGTCTTGATCAATTCAAACCAACATATTGGTAGCAACCTAAACTCAATATTATAGCATTCCTCTATCTCACTCCATGGAACAATCCTAAAGTCACAAAATCCAAAATCCCTATCAAAATTTTCAAACCAAAAATCCGAAAGTTCATAATCTGTACACAACTCAACTAAAATTATCTTTCATTTCTCAATTAAGCATCATAGAGGTGCAATAAGTCCACAATTAATCAAGTCAAACATCTACACCAAACAAAACCCGAAACCTACATGAACCCTAGAATTTTCAGACCAAAAGCGAGAGATTGGGTTTCATACCTTGTTCAAATCGAAAAACAAGTGAGGTAACCGAAAAGAGCTTGAAAAACCGAGTGGAATACGCTCAAGAATCGCACAAAGCGGTTAATAATTGAGAGAGATTGATCTAAGGATTTCTTGGAGGTTTTGAGAAATTTTTTGTATAAAAATGGTGGAATGGAGGTTTAAAATCGTGGGGTAGGGAAAAAGGAAGGAGAAACCGGTTTAATTCAAGTAAAAACTAGGTTAGTTCCTAAAATCTGGTTCATTTTAAGTGTTTTGTGATTTACCAGGACGAGGGATCGATCGATCTCTGAAGGGATCGATCCATCCCTTTTTACGGACTTACCTGAATCGTTTGGATCGATCAATTCTTTTTTGTGCTTGCCTGGGTATCGATGGATCGATCGATCCATAGACGAATCGATCGATCCTTTTGCACAGAATGGTTCTGGTGGAGTGGATCGATCTATCCATGGTTGGATTGATCGATTTGAGCATTCGACCAATCCTGTTATATTTGAACTTCCTGAAACACTTTGAACTCAAAACTAAAAATAAAAATTTAGTGATCTATAATCTAAAATGACTCAAAACTAGGACCTAATAAACTGAAAACACCAAATAGTGGGCTACCTCCCACTCAACGCTTGTTTATTTTCGGTAGCTTGACGGTACTTACCTCTTTACTGAGGCTTGATGTGCTAGAGGAATCTCGGTTTACTCCATTAGCTCTGAAGTAGCTAGATAAGGCTTAAGCCTCTGACCATTTACAACAAACTCATTTCCTTGGTGGTTTCTAAGTACAACCGCACCATATCGTCTTACCTTTTTGATGATAAATGGTCCAAACCACCTAGATTTCAATTTTCCTGGGAATAATTTTAATATAGAGTTGTAGAGTAATACCTGATCACCCGGTTGGAAGTCTCTTGGAATAATTTTCTTGCCATGTGCAGCTTTTGTCCTTTCTTTGTAAATCCTGGAGTTCTCTTATGCTATATGATGAATCTCTTCAATCTCATGGAGTTGAATGAGATGCCTTTCTGCTGCGGTCTTGATGTCAAAGTTTAACAACATGACAGCCCATGCAGCTTTGTGCTCCAATTCTACAGTTAAATGACAAGCCTTTCCATAGACAAGGTTAAAAGAAGTAGTACCTAGAGGAGTCTTGAATGATGTTATGTATGCCCATTGAGCATCGTCTAGCCTTAGAGACCAATCTTTCCTAGAGCTATTTTCCATTTTCTGCATGATAGCTGTGATTTCCCTGTTAGAAACCTCTACTTGTCCACTAGTCTAAGGGTGATATGGTGTTGCGACTTTATACTTCACCCCATGCTTCTTGAGCAAACTGTCATAGACTATATTGATGAAATGAGTTCCTCCATCGCTGATGACTACTATTGGAACACCAAACCTAGGAAAAATCACACACTTGAATATTTTTAGCACAACTTTCACATCATTATAGGGGCTAGCAATCGCTTCAACCCACTGAGACACATAATCAACAACAGCTATAATATAAAGGTTATTATAAAAAAAGAGGGAAAGTACCCATAAAGTCAATTCTCCACACATCAGAAACTTCTACTTCAAGAATGAAGTTNGTCTTTGGCAAGAATCGTAGTGAGATATGAAGTTGTGAGAATCTCTGAACATAGTGAGCCATCAGAAACCTGCTTGGAGTACCTTAGAAATTTTTTTGAATGTATCAAAGTGACCAGCACAAAACATTCAGAATCTCTTCCTCAGATAGACATCTTCAGAACATACCATCTTTGCAAAACTTGTAAAGATATGATTCATCCCAGTAATATTGTCTGACATCCTTCAAGAACTTCTTCTTTTGGTAACTTGAAAAGTCATGTGGTTCTACATTAGCAGCTAAATAGTTAGCAGAATCAGGAAATTAAGGGGTAATCAAATTGTTTCTTTGGTGTCTAGAGATATAATAGTTATAATCATCTATGGTGCTGATAGCACAAATGCGTTCTTCCGAAAAAGAGTCATCGATGGGAACATCCTCTTCAATTGTGAGTCGGGATAGGTGATCTGTAACTTCGTTTTCGATTCCTCGCTTGTCTTTTATCTCTAAATCAAATTCCTGCAAAATTAAAATCCAACACAGTAATCTGGGTTTAACATCCTTTTTAGAAAGGAGATACCTTAATGTCGCATGATCGGTGTGGACTACTACTTTGGATCCCACTAAGTAAGATATGAACTCTCAAAAGCGAAGACAATTGCTAGGAGCTCTTTCTTAGTTGTTGTATAATTGAGTTGAGCTAGATCTAGAGTCCTAGGGGCATAGTAAATTACATGGAGCTTCTTGTCTTTCCGCTGTCCAAGAATAGATCTAACAGCAAAATCGCTTGCATCGCACATCACTTCAAAAGGTAATTCCCAATCTGGTGGTTGCACAATTAGGGCACTCACCAAAGCTCCTTTGATCGCTAGAAAGGCAGATTGGCAATCATCAACCCATTTAAACTTGACATCCTTGCATAACAACTTTGTAAGAGATCTAGTAATCTTTTAGAAGTCCTGAATGAACCTCCTGTACAAACCTGCATGACCTAAGAAGCTGAGAACGTCCTTGATGCATTTGGGTGCCTGCAAGTTAGTATTACCTCAATCTTGGATTTATCCACCTCGATCCCTTTCTCAGAAACCTTGTTTCCTAATACGATTCCACTAGTCACCATGAAATGACACTTTTTCCAGTTCAACACTAGATGTTTCTCTTCACATCTCTGAAGTACCCTGCACAAGTTAGCACGACAAACATCAAAAGAAGACCCGTAGACAGAGAAATTATCCATGAATACTTTGATGATGTCTTCAATAAGGTCAGTAAAAATATACATCATGCAACGCTGAAAGGTAGATGGGGCATTACCCAATCCAAAAGGAATCATGTGATAAGTATAGATTCCAAATGGACATGTGAATGTCGTCTTCTCCTGATCATCTGGGTGAACCGGAATCTGAAAGTAACCTGAATAACCATCTAAGAAACAATAATAAGGGTGATTAGCCAATCTCTCAAGCATCTGGTCAATGAAAGGTAAAGGAAAATGATCTTTGCGGGTTGCAGCGTTCAATTTCCTATAATCAACACACATCCTATGGCCTATAATAGTTCTAGTCGGAAGCTCATCATTCTCATTCTTAATAATCGTTATCCCCCTTTCTTAGGTACTACATGCACGAGACTAACCCAGTTACTATAAAAAATAGGATAAATAGTACCCACATCTAGAAGTTTCATTATCTCTTTCTTAACAACATCTTTCAGGTTGGAATTCAATCGCCTCTGATGTTCTATAGAAGTCTTAGACTCATCTTCTAGATGTATCCTACGCATGCACAGGTCTGGTGAAATTCCCGTAATATAATCTAAGGTGTAACCTAGAGCTCTATGGTACTTTCTTAGTTTAGAAAGAATTGAGGCGGTCTCTACGTTTTTCAGATCAGCATTCACTATCACATGGTATGTAGAATTAGGACCTAGAAACGCGTACCTTAGTCCTTCTGAAAGGGGTTTGAGTTCCAGATTTGGAGCTTTCAACTCGCTCCATGGATCACTAAGTGGTGCAAGGTACGGTTTAGTTGGAGACTTAGCAGTTGTCTCTCCTAATTCCACATAGTCAGTCATCTCCTCAATCCTCCTACAAGCATCTAACATCATGGTGTAACCTGAGACATCATCACTAAGCGAAAAAGACTAATTAGTAGAGTTAGTCAATGCAATCTCTATAGGATCATCAAACAAAAAGTTGTCAAAAACTCCCTCGACAGCCTCCGCAATGGTATCTACCCAAAAAGACTTGGCATCTAAGGATGGTTTCTTCAAAACCTCTTGTAGATTGAACTTCATTACCATATCACCGAAATGAAGACCGATCTTTCCTTTCTTCACATCAATGATAGCTCCAGCAGTTGCTAAAAAGGGTCTTCCCAATATAGGTGGGTCCTTCAGTTCTTCTCCAAGTTCTAAAATCACAAAGTCGGTTGGCACAAAAGTTGTCCCAATCTTCACATGCAGATTTTCAAGAACTCCAACGGGATACTTCAAAGAACGATCAGCTAAGATGAGTGAGATCCTTGCACCTTTGATGTTCGTCATACCTGACCTTTTTACCACATATAGAGGCATAAGGTTCACACTAGATCCCAAATCACAGAGAGATCTAGAAAATGTAATGTCACCAATTAGTACTGATAGAACAAAAATTCTTGGATCTCCAAGTTTCTTAGGCATGCGGTTCTGTAGGATTGAACTACACTCCTCTGTGATCATCATTGCTCCCTCTTCCAAGGTGATCTTGCTTGTGATCATGCTTTTGACATATTTCCTTAAAGAAGGAATCATTTGACAAGCATCAAAGAATGGTACTCTTACAGTTAATTCCTTAATCATCTCCTTGCAATTTTCATCCTCTAGACCTTTTCTATACTTCTTAGGTTAGACTAGATATGGAACCTTCGGTTTGTAAAATCGTACTGGAGTTTCAGAATTCTGGGAGTTGGGATCGATCGATCGATCTCCTTCTTTTCCGGAACATTCACAGATGGATCAATCGATCTCTTTATCCAAAAGTCTCTGCTTTAGTTGGATTGATCGATACTTTAGCATGGATCGATCGAAGGATCGATCTGATGAATATGGAATTTCTCGTATATTTGGATCGATCGATCCATTAGTGGATTAATCGATCTCTGTCTCTGCATCACTTTGAGGCTTTTTCAAACTTTTGTTTTCTGCAGATTATTTGACCTCTATTACCAGAATCTCATCAGCATGCTCTTTTCTAGTCTTACCCACTAAGGATTTTCCACTTCTCAGTGTGACAGCATTCACAAAATCTTTCTTGGAGTTTGGATTAGAGATCTCAGAAAGAAAACTAGTTGGTCTTCTAACAACTTCAGTAGTTTGAGCAACTTGAGTATCCAGATGCTTAACATGAGAAGTTAATCCTTATAATTTGCTGTTCAAATCATTGTACGTACTGTCCATCTTGACATTTAGGTTCCTTTCAGTTTATTGCTGACCTTCCAATATCTTTTGGATCATTGCATTCAGACCGTCTTCTTGTTGAACTTGTGGCGGAGGTGCTTGTTGATAAGTAGGTTGTATTTGCTGTTGAAAGCTACCTGGATTGTAATTGTGAACAAAGCTCTTATTCCAGTTTCCTTGAAACCAGTTCCTCTAGGATTCCTATCACTCCATGACATATTTCTCTTTTTGAAAGCTTGATTGTATCCTTGGTTATACACTCTCTGGCCTTGGCTGTTGATGTAGCTCACTTTTTCTTCTAAAGTTTCAAGTCCTTGGAATACAAAGCAATCTGCCTCTAACTTCTCTTCATCATCAGCAAAACTTACTTGTCTCTCGACTCCAGTTCTTAAGAAGCTTAGTAAGAAGCTCCTTCACTTCAGCTAGTTCAGAGGATTTTGACCCAGGTGATATCCCTCTTCTATCATAATTTGGACAATGGTTGCTGTTACTAGCAACTAGATTGTCTATTAGCTTATATGCTTCATGAACTGGTTTAGTCATGAAATCTCCATTACTAGTTGTATCTAGATAAAGTCGGTACTTGATGACTCTGAATTTTCATGATTTTTACATATCATTTAACATCAATTCTGAGGTCTTTAAGCATGCATACATCACATTTATAGTTTATTTTAGTAATTTTGTGATTTTTAGGACTTTTGCAATATAATTTGCATATGCACGCATTTAGGAGATTTTTCAGGACTTTCAGAAGTTTCCGGGAAGGATTTGTGAGATTTCAGAAAAGCAGCACTTGACATGGAATAGAGCAGCACTTAGCGTGGAATGGACTGGCACAAATCTGGATCGACTGCAACACTTAACTGGATCGATCTCAGCTCTCTCCTGCATTGATCCTGGATCGATCCCGAAACACCTATTTGGATCGATCCAAACACCATGTAGATCGATCCCAACACCTATCTGGATCGATCTTGCATCACTCCTGGATTGATCCCAAGCAGCTTCTGGATCGATCCCAACTGCAACATATGGGTCGATCCCATCTCACTTCTGGATTGTTCCAGATTTATCTCAGGACACGTCCAGATCGATCCCGCACCAAGCTTCTGGATCGATCCCGCGCTCAAACCAGATCGATCTCACTCAAGCCTCAAACAAGATGGATTGATCTCAAGCTCAACTTCTGGATCGATCTTATTCAAGCGTCCCCAGCTCAGATCGATCATGCACTTACCAACTCAAAGTCAACCACGTTGTGACCCGACCAACTTAATTCCAAAGTGGACCTGACCCAAGATCCGAGCCAATCATTAGCTTTTGTCTTTCGTGCGATTTAGGGCTTTTCTCTAAACACTATAAAATTCCTAATTCGCCTCCTTTTGAAAAAGTCTAGTTTTTCTTTTCTTTTTAGATTTAATCTTAGGTTTTTCATTCTCTTTGTTGTTCTTCATGTTCTTGGTGTAAAAACCAGATTTCTTTAAAGGTTCAAGTTAATCTTCTGTTTTTCCTTTACTTTCCTGCTTAGCTTTAGGTTGTTGTTTATCTTGTGCATATTGATATCATTTTAAGCTTTTAATCTTCTGATTTAAGTTTGTTCTCCATCTCTGTTTTTACTGTTTCATTGTTGTTCTTAGTTTCTGGGTTTGTGTTCTTGATGTTCTTCATCTATTTAACCTTAGATCCACATGTTTAGCTTTGAAGTCATGATTTTTGTTTTCTCTATTTTTACTTCCATGAGTAGTGAGTAGTTCCTGAAGTTACTGAGGATGGGGTAGACTAAGGGTTATGTCCTAATCTTACCTTAGCACTTAAGCTTGTTTGTTATAAATCCCTTCTGTTTCACCTACACGTAATGCTGATTGTATTTCTTCCTGACTCGTTGAAAACCCGCCTTTAGGCTCTTTAACACTTAACCGTGATTCATTGAAGATGTCCAGAACTAGGTGATTTCAAATATTAGCTAATCCTTACCTGACGCTTAGATGCTTAGGATATTCATCTCAACCTAAGAGGTTAGAGTTTTAGGAGGATTTTTGGCTTTGGTAGGTTGTTTCTTAATACCTTCTAGGTAGTGTACCGCTAACGTGAGTTAGGTCTGGTGATTGCTTAGGTTGATTCCATTTATCAAGAGATTGGACTTGGTTGCATATGAACCTATCGTCTAGGGATAACTTACATGATTGTTTGAGGTATGTTAGGGGCTTAGGTAGATTGGAACGGATCTCTTGTTGATTACCCTTAGTCCTCAGGAGCTGCTTCACATTGTTTACATCTTTCACTCTCTTTTCTTTTACTCTGTTCGTACATTTTAGTCTTTTATGCTTCTTTTTCTGTTTGTGCACTTTACTTCCAACATGTTCACTGCACTTAGGACCTGTTAGTAAAACACTCTTTTTACTGTTTAGCTTGACTTTGAAGCATCCACTGCATCTTGATTGTTAGTGCTCTCCCAATTGGATTGATAACCCATATATACTACAATGATGGGGGAATTGATACCCTTTAGGACCGAAAAAATCCGACTATCAATTTGGCGCCATTGCCATTTGGGAGTTGTTTACTACATTCTGGATTTTGGATCTTTTAAAATCAAGCTTCTTTTACATCTTTACTTACCTGTTTACCTTTTTTTGCTTTGTTTTCAGGTACATGCTTAGCAGTGTATGAACCTGAGAAGCAAAGGACCAACTGACTTGATTCCTCTCGTTGACGACATTAGAGCTCTTGAACGGGAACACTCTCGGGCAAGACTTGAACACGAACATGCGAAACACTTGAGACAGTTGAACTTACAAATGGAAGACAACGCTGACAGAGATAACCAGAACTCCATAGGTGCTGGTGACAACCCAAACACTCACACCATCAGACATGGAATCAGACCACCGGAAGTTCAAAACAACAACTTCGAGATCAAGCATAGTCTCATTGCAATGGTGCAGAGTAACAAGTTCCATGGACTACCTATGGAAGATCCACTTGATCACCTCGACGAGTTTGATCGGTTCTGCAGCCTCACAAAGATAAATGGTGTGAGTGAAGACGCTTTCAAACTATGCCTTTTCCCTTTGTCTTTGGGGGAGAAGGAACACCAATGGGAGAATTCACTCCCAAGGAACTCCATCACAACCTGGGATGCCTGCAAGAAGGCTTCCTTGCAAAGGTCTTCTCAACTTCCAGAACAGCACGTATGAGGAATAATATTTCAGGCTTTGCACAGAAGAATGTTGAAACCTTCTATGAAGCATGGGAGTGCTTCCAGAACTACACAATGCAATGCCCCATCACAGTTTCAGCAAAGCTTCCCTACTCAGCACCCTCTATAGAGGTGCCCTTGCCTAAGATCAAAATGTTGCTAGATACTGCAAGTAATAGGAACTTCCGCAACAAAAGTGTGGATGAAGGATGGGTGTTGGTAGAGAACCTTGTCCATACTGATGGGATTTATAGTGAGGACTACGATAGAACACCTCGAGGTAGTTCTGCTTCTGATGATAGCACAAAGAAGGAGATTAAGGCACTAAATGAGAAGTTGGACAGGTTACTCCTGGGTCAACAACATCAAGTTCACTTCATCTCTGATGAAGAAAAACTTCCAATTCAAGATTCCGAAGCTCAACAGCAAGAAGAAAGTGCTATGTACAGAACCAAGGGGGTTACAACAAAGGGTACTTCAACTACTCTAACAACCCTAGTCTCTCTTACAGAAGCAAAAACTTTGCTAACCCACAAGAGCAAGTGTACCCACCTCGACAACAGAAGAAATCTCAACCTTTCAACAACTACAACCAGAACAGAGGTTACTTCCCAAAGCAACAACAACAAAATGGTTTTCAATAACCACAACAACATCAACCTACTGGTGCACCTCCTGTTGTCTCATCTAACCAACCTCCTGCTCAACCCTTCAAGATTAAAGCTATGTTACAACATCTTCTTCAAGGTCAAGCTATTTATGCAATGGAGACATCAAAGAATTTTGGTGAAATCCAACACAAGATGGATACATCCTTCGGTGCAATCTACTCCAAGATTAAAACTCTCAACTCTAGGGTTACCACTCTTGAAGGAAAAACCGCATCAACTTCAACTTCTATGAACGGTCACCTTCCAGAAAAATCTATGCAGAACCCAAAGGAATATGCTAACATCAATCCCATCTATCTCCAACAGACGACTTCTATTCCTACTCCAACTTACCCTCTTTTATACACTGAGGATGGTGTGGTTCTAGTTGGGGGTGGTCGTGTTTAAAAGAGGGTGAAGAAGATGAACATGCAATAACTGATTCACAGAAGCCATTGAAATCTCCACCAGAAGTGATCACCAAAGCACCTCATGCTGAACAACCATTTGTAACAGAACAGAAGGATGCACCCTTCATTCCCTTCTAGATTCAAAAAGGAGATCATGGCAAAATACCCAGAGGTTTTTGCGAAACCCAAGAAGGAAGAGGTAGCTCGAGAAGTGCTGGAACCACCTGATGGATGCAATCCCTTGATAACGACGAAGCAAGAAGACCCTGGTTCGTTCTTATTACCTTTCTCACTAGGACCCTTGGTTTTTGATGAATGCCTTTGTGACATGGGAGCTTCCATCAACCTTAAGCCCATGTCCACTTCCCATAAGCTAGGATTGGTTGAGTTCAAGAATTCAAACATTACTTTGTTGGTGGCGGACAGATTGGTTAGGCATCTTGTTGGTATCTTAGAGAACAAGAAGTCAAGCTTAGTGAGTTAAAATAAGCTTACTTGGCAGGAAGTCCCATGTCTATCTCTGTATAAAATTTCAATGCTTTTTAAATTTCAGTACTTGGTTTAATGAAATTTTGTTTTCAATTGGTTTTGGTGTTTTAGGTACTTACCAGATGAATTTCGGGAATCTTGCAAGGAGAAAATAAAAGGGACATGGGAAAGATGCGCTTTCAACACATTGATCAATGAGAGTTTGTTTGAACCGATGTATTTTCAATGCCGAGATCGATCCACGCTTGCTAGGGATCGATCCACTATCGACCTTGGATTGATCATGATCGATCCAAAGCATGTCCAAGATCAATCCAATGCTCAACACTAGATCGATCCACACTCATCAAATGCTCGAGATGCGACAAGAACGAGATCGATCCAAGAGGTGACCATGATCGATCCGAAATATAGTCTGGATCGATCCAATACTCAACAATGATCGATCCGCACCTCAACACCGAGATCGATCCATGCGTTCAAACCATCATCAAACTGTTCTATGAAGATGCGATCGAACCGAGCAAAACACACTCGAACCGATTGGAGTGTTGTTAATTTCGAACAAAGCTTCTCTCACTCAAGGAAAAAGGATCACCTCCATCACTTCTCTTACACACCCACACCCCCATCACACCAATGTCCCCTCTTTACTCCTCCACCACAACCTTCCAGTCACCATTATCTCCTCCAAAATTGCACCACACCCCTATAATAAGAGAGTATCTCTCACTCCTTCTCTCATCTACTTCACAATAATTTTCTCTAAAAAAATTTTAGTTTCTCTAAGGCATTTCAACAAGTAGCATTGCTCTCAAAAGGATTTCTCAACAAGCTCTAAACACTTGCAAAAATCGGTTTCACTCTTCAACTTTTTCGAACTTCATCTTTTAAACTCTCTTATCGACTTCAACTTAATTTTTGCAAACAAAATCGGTTTCGTTCTTCCATAACCAAGAACGTTTTTGTAGAACCAATTTTAGCTTGAAAAAAAATCGATTTGAACTAAAGGTGAAGAAGAAGTGACTAAACCATGAATTTAACTTGTTGATTGTTTAATTAACTTGTTGATTGTTTAAGTAACTTGTGTACCCAATCTATTTATGAGAATGCACATTTAGCACTTGTTGCACTCGCTAAGCCCTTTGAACGATACTCATGCATCTTCGCTTCTATATTGTCTTTTCAGGAAAGATGTCTCAACCATCACGTGAAAGAATCCTAAGGAGACAACGTAAGGAGCGAGCACACTTTAGAGCTAGAGAAGAAGAAAAAGCAATCTCACTAGAGTGTTCACCAAACACTCAAATTCTCTCAAAGAGACAGCTTCGCAGAGTTGAGATTGCTAAACAATTGCAACAATCAAGAGAATAGAGAGAGATCCAAGAGCGCCACGCTTTTCTTATTGAACAAGAAGAACAAGAAAGAGAGAGAACGAGCAGAGCTCGAACGCTCCCAAAGACGGTCGAATATCAGTTGGGGAAAACAAATCGCTATGGAGGATAAGAACAGTAGTGAGGATCCTACATATCAAGTGGGTGACGAGGTGAGCGCCGAGATGCATGAGTATTATGCCGAGTTTACGAGTTCGATAATACAAGAAGGAACTTCCGGAATGGAAGTTGAGGAAAGTTCTGAAACTCCCCACCTAGAAGCCCTCCTCTCACGAAGCTTCAAGGGGACTCGGTTCCCTCATAAGCCAACAATGGGACTTTTAGGGATAGCGAAGGATATGTCCCATCTCTTCAAGAAAACAAGCCTAGAGAAGCTCATGACCAATCACAATGATGGGTACAAGGAAGAAACCTGCCACTTCCTTGAAACGGTCCAAATACACTTTGATGATGACGATATGCTTTGGTATATCACATTCTCAGTGCGGGGACAAGGGTATGAACTCTCTGTGGTAGAATTAAACCACCTCTACAGGTTCTCGGATGATGGGAACATTGAAAACTTTCCTGAGTATGCAAAGGAGGAGCTATCTGCATTATGGACGACAATAGGGGTTATGACTTACGGTCCAGGAAAATCAAAGTGCTCAAGAATAAGAAACTTGGTCTTTCGGTATTTTCACAAGGCGAGATGACTGGACACATTACTAATGGAGAGATGGGGATGATAGATATAGCCTTAAAGCCCACATTGCAATGCACATCTGATAGTCATCCAATGCAAGGAGATAGAGCTAACTCTAGCCTATCTCGGATCTTAACAAAACCAATTGATGTGGTACAGAGACTGGGCTACATCAAACTATAAGAAAGGAGTCCGTGGAACCTTGATAATTGGGGGAATTATTACACCTATTCTGAGAGCCTGCAACGTTCCTCTAGAAGGCAGAGGTCAACCAGCAAAGTTGATTGGCCTGAACTATTTGAAGAACTCTCATTTCTTCGACGAAAAAATCGTTGAACAGAAGTATAACTTCATTATCCCAAGCTTTGGAGCTTCACTCATGTTATTCCCCAATGAGAAGTTCACAACAATAAGGAAGGGGAACAACATAAACTTCCAACCCAACGAAGAAGTTCTGATATCTTACCAGCATGAGGAAAGAGAGAAAATAGTTGAAGATGCAAACGTTGAAGGAACAAAGGCTCTAGTTGATCAGGAGCTAATTGAACATGACTATTACCATTTCGAAGAAGCGCCAACAACTAGACAAGGAAAAAGCTTGGCAACAGCTCAGAAAAACATAGCAAACTTCAGAAATGGAACAAGTTCCTAATCAGCTACATCACCAGGAAGTTCAAGGAGATGACCTCTCAGATTAAGAAACTCACATTGAAGCTCAACAAGGCCACATCCTCAAAGAAACAAGAATCCCCCAAATACTTTGAGAGAAGAAAGTCAATCACCAACATCTAAGGCAGCCACGAGTTAAGCAACCTCACCGTCACTCCTCTGCAGATCTGGAAACAATGCAGAAGAGGAAGCGGCACCACTCAAAAAGAGAGAACCATGGATCGGCTCGCCAATGAACCGTTCATCAACCTCAGCTACTTCAACAACATCCAGAATTCCAACAGCATCAAGAACTTCAGCAGCAACAGCAAGAAGCACAAGAGGCATACCCAGGATACTATGATATGATGCATGAGTATCTTCCATGAAGATACTCCACACCTTTTTAGATCCATCCCAATCCCACACCTCATTGTATAATCCACTTGTTGTTTTTTGATTAATTCTTGCTATGTCAGCTTGTTGCTTCTGATTGCTCTTTATGTCTTAATGCTTTTAATGTTTTTTCCTTATCATGTCCTTCCTTGAGTCCAATCCAAAACTTGGTTTACATAGAGATTGTGTAATTCAGGTTTGGGGGAGGATTCGGAAGGACCTACTATTAATGAAAAATTTCCTTGTTTGTTCCTTTGTCTCCACTTTGCAATGCATTTACATAGCATCTATTAGCATCTGAAAAACCATACAATTTTGAAATTTTTTCAAAAATTATTCTTCAAAAACAGAGTGTCATTCGCATTTCATTTAGTTGCATATAAGATGTTGCACATGCGTAGGGAACTATGAAGATGATAACCTTGTAAGTATGTTGTTTTCTCATAAAGTGTTAGTGCCCTGGTTGTTAGTTGTCTAATGCATCCTGAAATTTTTTGAAGTAAAACTATACCTTGCTTGGAATGTGAACTTGCATGGTCATTTGTCTCATGAAGCATGCTGTGATGTAAAGTTTGTTCCTATTTATTAGAACTTGAATTTGAATGTTTAAATATCACGTTTGTGTGTTGAATATNGTTATCTTCTACCTTTTACCACTCTTGTTAACCCAAGTAGAATCCCCACCTTTGAACCTTACCTTCTTTTAAACTCTGAATTTACTACTGAGCGGCAGAAATTTTATGGAATGAGCTTGGTAGAACGTGTTAGGTTCGAACTGACAGGAATAGGGT